>SNQJ01S0218840.1:0-15265 GCA_010110895.2 Picea sitchensis
AATCTAAATATACCCTTTCAATAAATGACCATGCAGAACCGCTGACTAACTCCCAAATACAATAATAAAGATATCCATACCCTAACTTTACATTTAATTCATTTACCCTGACGTAATGTAAAAATGCAATATGAATGATCTCTAAATCTGGCAGTTACAAATGGGGCAGCAATTAATCTAGAGGTCGCCTAATACTAGTAAGGCAGTAACTAACATTAAGGCAGTGGGATTCAATTACAAATGACGAGATATAACAATATCAATTCCACTAAAATAAGAGAGAGATCAATCTGAAGGTAACGCTCCTGAAAATTCTTCTAGTGGATAGGGTTCGATGTTTTACCCACAAAGGACGGTAGATGATACTAAGAATCAAACCATTCTGGACGTATTGGTTATGATATCCTTTCAATGCCAGCTAGAAACAATTTAGATTTATAGGGTTCCTAAATGGTTATGCATCCTGAACAACTGGGAAGTATAATGGCGGATCTCCAATGACATTACCACAACATTGCTTTAATACCTTTACCCTTACGGAATGTACAAATATAATACTTAATAATCTCTGAATCTGGGTAGCATTTCGTGGAAGTGTCTGGACTCTATATGCAGTTGAAAAATCGTTTTTGTGGATGTGTTTTATTTCATTTTTATTTGTTTTGGTTGAAATGCTATGCTGAAGGTTGTCCTTTGTGAAGTCTAGCCACTATTTTCAGACTTGCAACAGCTTCCTTTTATGATGTAATTTTGTGGGAAGAAGGTTGAAGTCCTATGTTTGTTGCTATGGAACCCAACCGTTTGGAATGACAGCTAAAGAAGAATTAAGAACACTGTTGTAGTGGACTGTACACCTCAGTGTCCACGTGACGGTGAAGAAATGGGAATAATAATGGAGAACGGTGGGAATATTAAAGAAAATAACGATTATCAAGTAAAAGAGGAAATCCCAAGTAATATGAGGTGAGCCCACGAGGATTCAGCGTTGTCCATTACAGGTCGTGAATGCAACCACCCAGGCCACGAGTGGAGATGCCCAACCATAGATCCAATGCCCAGTGCAGAAAGAGAGACAACCCACTGAAGAAAAGAAAACCCAATACAATTTAAACTCCCAGTGAATAAAAGAAAACCCCACTGCAGAGAAAAATGCCCCTGGTGTGAAAAAAAATTCCCAATGTATCATGAGATAACCCACCGAGAAGAAAACGCCCAATACCAATGCAAATGCCCAGTTTGTCAAGAAAACCCTACTGCAGAGAAAGAAAACGCCCCTGTGTGTAAAAGAAAATGCCCAAGGTACCAGCAGAAAACCCATGGAGAAAAACCAACGCCCAATACCAACAGCAACGCCCAGGGTACAAGGAGGAACCACTGCAAAAGGAAAATGCCCGGTAACTAAACGCCCAGCGTAAAAAAAAAGGAAAACCCTACTGCCGAAAAATGCCCAATACAAACATATACGCCCAGGTGCATATAAAAATCGTCTAAGGTAAAAGGAAAGGAAAATCTACTGCAGAAAACACGCCCAGGTGTATGCAAAATGCAACGCATATGGAAGACAATGGAAAACAAACAGCTGGACCCTAACCCATGAGAATGAAATATCCATAACCACGGAACTATTAATCACACAGTAACCATTAAAACTACAGTTTATAGACACACGCAGTAAGACAGAAACGCCCAGAGATTTACATACCTGTATCCTTAATGCTTGCAGCAAATGATTCTTGTGCTCCTGTAGCTCCTGCTCCTGCTTGCCGACCCTAGAGGACTCACCAGTACCTCCCAGCCAAACGCTAGGGGTACTCTCCTTCCCCCTTATCCCCCCAAGCCGCAAAGGGGCCACACACAACCCAGACGATAGCCTAGCTTCTCAGCTCGCCTCCAAGGCTGAGCTACCACTCAAGTCTGCTGAGAGTCCCCAACTCCTACAAGAAATCAGTCCAGTCTCTAATCTGGAAGCATAACAATACCAATAGCTCCAAGTCCCCTTCTTTCCCCCTCTTCCCTTCTTTTATCAAGTCTCAAACCCTAAATCCTCCTCCTTTAGGTTTTCCCCCCTTTTCCCTTTTATTTTCTTATTTCTCTTTTTATTTTATTTTATTTAAATTTTATTTTTTTTAAAAGCTCAAAGAGTATGTGCGCTCATTATTAATTCCCTTTTATTTTTACATACGTAACTTTTTATCAAAGGTAGAGGCGGTAGGGATTAATAAACTTTCGGAAAGAGAATCCATTTATCATTTTCATTATTCTAAAAATTTAAGGTTTAGGAATAAGCCACCATTTGCTTATAATATATGCATATATATATTTTCATTTTTTTTTTCTTATTTATAAGCATGCATTCATCATAGTAAATTATCATTATCCATCATTTAAATTCACCATTAATATGTATATATAGGGTAAAGAGAGATTAAGGTGATGGCAAACATGTATATAATATGTATATATAGGGTAAAGAGAGTGATTAAGGTGATGGCAAACATGTATATGGGAAAAGTAAATGTCTTACAAAAATGAATAATGAGAGGAAGTATGGGGAGGGATGGCGATTTAATAACGCGGAACTGGACATGTAAAAGGTAGATGGACACTAGAAGATTGAGGCAATGGAGGATAAAAAAGCGCATATGGATAATGAGGATGTTGTCCGGTTTTTTTGAATTTTCATTTGTTAAGGTCACACTAAATTCCCCCACCCCTTTTCTAGAAAAGTCTCTAAGCTTAGGTTAGATTATGGGCCAGGCGACGATAGGTTAAGGGATTTTTTTAAGGTTTTATTCAGGTGTTGATGACTTAGGGCTAATTAGGTCGACTACTTCAACCACCTTTATTATGACCGCAGCCCCGTGATCTACCCACGCATGCCTAAGGGTGTCACTCGCCTCTTTAATTTCTTTTGTGCGACGTGTTCTCTCAGATGCACCATGTACCCAAGGGTGCCACTACTAACCGAAGTTTCTTTTGTGTGACGCGGCCTTCGTGGATGGACCACGTGTCTAAGCAGCACTACCAACCGTATCGATTGGTAGACCTTCTTATAACCCTCGAGTCAACACTCCGGCCAGTGAACTTTAGGAGACTAAGGGTTCTATGAATAAGGCCCCTCAACTTATGGCGTGCCCCTTAGAATCATCGCGGAGAAATTGTCGCAGTTTACTCGTAAAACGCATCAGGGTCCTCTCAATTAGGGTAATCGTTAACCTACGCATTTCACGCCAGGAGTGCTAGCAGCGGTGGCGTGGATGCCGCCCACCCTCTCCCTCAACCTCTCAAAATCGTGGCCCTTTACTCATATGTGAAATCGTCGACAAGTTATCGCCGTACTTCTACATCAACAATCATGTCAGAAATTTGAACAACAAATCATCAAATCGAATGAAACATCATAGTAAACATATCAACACAAAAGCTAATGTACCCCGACTCAACCCTCGAGTCCGTTGGAGTTCCACTGATGCCTCTGCATCCTCAAGGTCAAAAACCCTGCACACTCAATAAAACTGAGTCAATAGCACCTGTCTACATCAAATAGTAACACATCATGTCATCTGTCATTCGCATCGTAATCAAGTATAAATGGTCTAACATCATAAAAATCCAGATCACTTGCGAGCAAGTGTCCTCAAAAAATAAGTCATCTCAGTGCGCCAGAGCGGGATGTTACAGAAATGTATCACTGCATTATATTGATGAACGTGGAGAATAAAACATATGCCTTGATGTTGCAAGGTCCCTTCCAATGGCTCTTTGCTTCAACACACTCACCTTTGCTCCAATGCTTTTCATGAAGAGTATTCACAACCTGACCTGGAAAGCTAAAGCAAATCTATCACAAGTACAATCTTCAACAAAAATATTCATGCATAAGCCAACCTAGCCTCTCCCATGAGAGATCCCTCTTTTTATAGGGTGAAGAGAGATGGATGAGGATATTAGTCTGATCCCACTAAATCAGATAACCGAGTAATATCCAAACCAGTCGGAGGCCACCTCTTCTTCTATAAGATTCCATTCTAGAAATTTCAAGAATTTCATCGTTTTCCCTTGTTTGAGCATCATCGCACCCTAAGCACAAGCATCCTACGATGATGCCACAACCCATTTTGGTGCAACATGAGACAATCAAGAATCATCGCACCCCAAGAATTTAGAAGGGTGCAACGACATCCTTTGATAGGGTTTTTAAGAAAAGAAAGTTGATTCAATTTCTTAGGGAGAAAGTCTCATTTCTTTAGTAGCTTTAGGGAATAGAGGAGTAAGTCATACATGTATCATCAGTTGATCACAGGGTAACCAAAATAATGTGTAAAAGAATTCCCCCCAAAGTATGAAGTTGGAACATGTGACACCTGAAATACTTTGTAGAATGTGTGTGTCGAGAACAAAGAGTGCATAGGTCGAGAACATGAAAATAATCAAGCATCTGCATAATAAAATACAATTTACTGAGGTAGGAATTCCCATACTTAGACTACTAGTGAATCTAATCATAACTATCAATTGAGTCATGGCCACCAAAAATACACTGTGGATCCAGGTCATCATAATTCAACATAGCCACAAGAAATACACTATGGATCTAAGCTCTAAAGACTTCAAATTCAGACATAGCCATGAGAAATACACAGTGGATCTATGTATCAGTACAAACTTATGAATACTCCATCGCAACCTAGACTAATATGGAGATATCCAGGGTCTTCATTTCGATCATCCCAAAGTATGAATCTATCCATGTTATTAAAGGTGTCGAAGTCGAACATGGTAGAAACCACTTGATTACCGGTCATTAATGGATATCATTAACAAGTGCGAGGGAAATCACCATTGATGTCAATGAACCCCAAGGTACTCTAGCACAATCCAATGAATGTGAATTAATAAGTTGAATTTGAACACTCAATGGAATCTCCAAAATAGAGGCCAATGATGTGAACCCACTGTTGAAAATGGGGAAACCTGCCATTGAGGCATGGAGGTTCCAAGGTACTAAATTATTTCTAATTCTAGTTCCCGCATAGTGATTTTAAGTCGACAGGAAAAGACTCTCCATAGGAGGGACTTAATGTATCCCCCATCAATGACATGAAATATGTAATAGATTTGAAGTAGATCATAGTATAAAGTGATTCAGAACTGACTCAGGGAAGGCTGGCATGGTAAGAATTTGAGGAATGTAGATGGATGACTTGATAGAAGGATTGTTTAGGTTGAAATTCTCTTGAAAATATGAACAACATGATAATTTTCTTGGCATCATTGACTCAAGAAGGACCCAACATACATACTTGTGGATGGTCAGATGAGAAAAAAATGGATTTCCGAACCCGTATACCATGATGAAGAGGGGTTTCATGTTCAAGAGAGACTTACTGCCACTAACACAGATACAAATATACATTTCTTTCCAAATTCCCCCCCACCATTTATGGAGAGTACCGCTTTATTTTTACGCAATATTGAGGGGGATAACATATGTTTTTAATGTAACTTCATCCTTTAGATGAGTCCCTCAGATTATGTTTAACAAACCCTATGAAGGAGTGGTTCGGTCTCATATGGGATTTTCAATGCTTGTTTTACAAGTCCAAAGAAAGAAAACTCAGGGGTTTTTCATGTTTGGAGAGTCTAAAAAACACTTAAAGAAAACTCCAAAATGTATTTTCTTGTAAAGTAGTCCGACGAGACTGAAAAAGAGATAATCTAATGCTCATTAGGCATTTTCTTCATATAATTTACGAGCGTAAAAAGAACAAGGTCACTCGGCTATATTTTCATATTTAGGGAGTTTGAAAAGAGCTTAAAGGAGACTCCAGGGGTTTCGTTTTTCGTATTTACATTACAAGTCTGAAAAAGCAATAAAATGTTACTCGATTACACTCTCATAGTTTCACGAGTGTGAGAAGGAATAAAGACCATGATCAGAGTTTTTCCTGAAAAACCCTAAAAGTATATATACATCATAAAAACATGCAAAAACGACCAAAAATGAGTGATCCATATCAAGAGTTCAGTTGTCAGAGATTTCAACCTGCAATATTGACACTTTGAAAATTTCATTAGGTTTGTGACATAGGTGAAAATATTTTAAAAATAATTTAATTTTAAATTAAAATGGTAAACATAAATTAAAATTGGTCAAAACTAGTTCATTTTACCATTTCATCTGCATTTTCACGAAACCAGTGCCCAAAACCCTATTTTTCCTTTGATCTTCAAGTGACGATTTTGGAGCTCTATGTGGACGATTTCACGAGCCAATTCTGTGAGGTTGGTTCTCTTCCTCCCCTCTCTCTTTTTATGGTAAATATTTTTAGTTTTAATGGTTAAAATTTTATTGTATGGGCAATTTTCCAAGGGAGATTGCGCCTCCAGATCATCATAGGCCTTCCCTATCGTGAACTACTAATATCCTAGATCATCATAAGGGTTCTACAGTTGGGGTGCAACGACGCCACACTATGGGAAATTTGACCCATGCAACGACCGCAACTCAAAAACTAAAAAAAGAGGGAGAGCTAAGAAACTCCCAATTTTGAATTTTTGATGAACTAAATCATCTTTTATTGTTGTTTCACATATTTTCATTGGTCATCATGCTCGAATGGAGGGAATGAGAGAATAAGGAGGAAGATTAATTTTCTAGGAATCATCCTGGCACCGTCATGGCACTCCAGAAGTGTAGAAAGGTAAATATTTTCAAAGTGCAGGGCATGAGGGCCCAATTGATGCTATTGGAATAGTTAGTCTGTATGTGGGATGTTAATGAGAAATCATTTCATGTCGGGGTGCATACACTCACTCTAGATATCGGTGACATCTACTTATTGACTTGGATATATTGTCATGGATCTTGAGTGTCACTATCGGGAAGCAGAGGAGGTGGTGAAGACATGGATTATTATGTAGCACATCACTGTGTAGCTGGTACAAAGAAACATAGTGGAAAAGTTTCCATAAAGAATGTTCAATACTTTCTTTTGAGGACCATTCTATATACTATTACTCATATGTTATGGAGTGTATCTCCTCACATGGACTTACAAATCCATTTCCAATATGTTATCGAGTGCATGGAGCCTTGAGTCTTCAACTGGTGTGAGGGTCTCCTAAAAAATATGAAGAAAAAATTAACAAAGTGTAGGACCGGTCAATTGAAACAATTCAGGTATGGATTGATTTTGGTATCCTTTTTCCTAGAGAGGGTCCCCATTTTTCACCTACAACATGTGGAATGGGGAATATCTGCTCCACAATATCCTCAAATGAAGAGATGGGTATAGTTGATGGCATGTCATGGTGGTGTGCCAACCATTACATATGTTCTTTTTTTCTTCCAGTGGCTGAGGGATCAACTTGTCATGATTGAGGAATATGCATATGTTGGGACTGACTTATGTGGAGATCCAAAATTGGCATTACTTGAGGATTCTTAGTGGGGAGACATAGGTAAAAACAATTTTTTCATTATATGTTGTTTTTGGTATTTTAATTATGATTTTTTTTTTATGTATTCGAGACTTATCAAGTGCTCTCAACAATGCATATGTGGTGCCTTTAAGGCCTCCAAGATTATCTCCTATCTAGATACATGGATATATAGACACAGTTTTAGGTCGAGGGATACCAGCTGAGGATCTCGAGGAGATCAAACACAACCTTGAGGGGTTGACTATGGATATCCCCAATATCACTGTGGATGAGTTACCTCGATGCTACCAACTCTATACGATTGGTGTTTCAGCATCCATTGGTCGAATGCTATGTCGTGTAGCAAGGGAAATGGTTTGTTATCATGAGAAACACCCCTGATGTATATGTATATGAAGATATTTTCTTCAACATTTTGGTCTAAGGACACACACTTTTTGTAACTTTTAACGTTATAATACAACAATTCTATTGGATTACTTGTCTTTACATGTGTATTTGGATTTATAAATGGTGCAAATTTCTATCTAAAACATAATTATATAATGCATCTATTAATGTGTTTAGATATCTAGGAATGTGTTGATATTAAATGTAATCAAAATTTCTTTCCAAGAGGCGAATTCTCAAGTATACTTGTAACAGTGTAGGAGTTCAGATGGAATAAACATTGCTTAATTACAACACTACTAGTTGTGAATCAAGATGTACAATTACATGACAGATGCCAGATGAAATGGCATCTGTTAATAACTCAATAACTGCATTGTATTCCACAATATTATCAGTTGCATGACCAAAGGAAAATACCATGTAGACTAATCAACTCATATGTAGGTGCATAGATTGTCGATGCAGGAGACGCTATATTTTGAGTATTGTGACTAACACCATCAACAAAGACGATATAGGGTAGTGAGGACAATGACATATGGAAACCAAGCACAAGGCAAGGTAAGAAGTTTAAAGGAAGAACAAGAAAAGACAAAAATCACACTAGAGTATGATACACTAAAATACAAAAAACTTATGCAAAAACACTTTAAGCATAGTACTTCTTTAGGTAAATCCCATTTCTGGGTTTACCCAAAGGAATTCCATCATAATCAACCAACTCATAATCCCCTTTCTCCAACACTCGTTTAATGATATAAGGGCCATGCCACATGGGATCAAATTTACCAGCCCCTAATAAATCACGCTCTTGGTCATACAGAAGAACCAAATCGACCTAAGAAAAAACACAAGCTTTAACATGCTTATCATATTGAGCTTTGACGCTTTTGTTCTGTCTTTCTATTACTTACACAACATCACAAAATCTCTCGTCTAATTGCATTAAATACAAGAGATGTTCTTCTTCAGTTGTGGTTTTGGGGAGAAGTTCAACAACTAGTTTTAGAGATGGGATTTCAAATTCAATAAGAAAAATGGCTTCGATACCATACACTAAATGGAAATGCGTGAAATCTATGGAATATTTAACGGACATCCGATAGGCCCATAATGCTGAAAAAATAATTGTGTTCCATATTGACTTGTGAATCCCTACCATTTGTCAAAGCATAGTGGTTAAAACTTTGTTGATTTCTTAAACTTGCCCATTGGCCTGTGGATAGTAAGGGGTTGAGTTTTCATGCTGTAGACCCAATTTATTGGTAAGCTTAGACATCATGAAATTTCAAAAATGGCTTCCATGGTCAGTGACAATAGCTTGAGGGACACCAAACCTAGTGACGATATGATTGAACCTGAGAAATGATGCAATTTTCTCGGTATTATCAAATGTAGGCATCACCTCAACCTATTTAGTGAAACAATCCATAGCTACAATGATGTATCCATGCCCCTCGACCGAGTGACGGCTACATGTCATGAATTCAATGCTCCATTTAGTGAATGGACGAATAGAAACTATAGGATAAAGAGGAGCAAGATGTGATTGAATCTTATTTTTATATGTTTGACAAGCTTGGCATTTCTGAACCGCTATAATACAATCCTTAAACAACGAAGGTTAGAAGTAACCATCTCATAATATATTTTGGGAAGTGGCATACCCAATCATATGACCTCCCGAGGCTCCGGAATGACAGTCATTTAAATCTTTCTTGGCTTCATCATAGGTTAGACATCGTCAAAATACAAAATCAATACCACAACGGTAAATGGTATCACCAAGGATAATATATTGATGGGATTGATACCTAATACGATGATGATATACATGAGAAATATCAAGCCGAAAAGTTTGGGTTTGGAGATAAATGATAATGTCTCCATACTAGATATTGTCTGAACTGATAAAAAAGAGAGACTCATCAGGAAAAGAATCTCCTGCCATAGTTTTTGTCTCAGTGGAGGGAAGGTCACATATCAACTCAACAAAGACCAACATCTTCTTTGACTTGGCTTGCTCAAAATCCAAATCAAAATCCTAGAGAATCACTATTCATTTGGAGTATTTCCCCCTTAGCAATTGTCATGTAAGGATATGTTGCATAGGGTTGCAATTAGAAATACTTGTGGTTTTGCACAATAAGATATAATGATGAAAACGTTGAACAACTTGAACAACTGCCAAGGCCAATTTCTCCACATGCATATATTTGATTTTGGTGGTCGTAAGACTCCAACTTAAATAGTAAATAATATGTTCATCGTGTGAATCATCCTCTTGGACTAGAAACATGGCCATGTTAGAATCCAAAGCATCCAAGTATAAGAAATAATCTCTCCTATAATAAGGAGAAAATAAGAGTGGTGTATAGGTTAATGCAAGTTTCAAAGCTTCAAAGGCTTTGCTGGCAATGTCATCCCATACAAAATCATGGCCCTTCTTAAGAAGTTGAGTGAAACCTTTCGTTAGTTAGACATAATTGGGAATGAATAGATGTAGAAAGTTTGCCTTCCCTTGCAAACTTTGGAGTTGGTGTAAGGTAGAAGGAGGAGGAAAATTGATAATAGCTTCAACCTTCAAAGGATCCACCTTGATCCCATTTGTAGAAACTATAAAGATGAGAAGTCATCCAGACTCCATACAAAAAATTCATTTATGTGGATTCAATCATATGCGGTAATATCGACATTGTAGGAAAATGGCTTGTAAGTGTGTCGGGTGATCTTGACGACACATGTAATGCGTCGGTAAGTCATCTATGTAAGGTTGTACAATATGCTTAATATCATGAAAGGCATAAGCCATAGCGCATTGAAAATTTGCACCAACATTATTTAGACCAAAAGGGATTTTACGATATGCGAAGGTACCCCAAGGGAAAATAAAAGCAGTCTTATGTTGATTCACAGGTAAAATATTGATTTGATTATATCTGGAGAATCCCTCCATCAAAGAGAATATTTCACTCCCTGCACAATCGTTGATGATTTGGTCTACAAAAGGGGTTGGATAATTATCTCTGGGACAAGCCTTGTTAATATCCCTATAATCAACAAAAACATAGATCGTTCCTTGTTTCTTCGTAACCAGAACAAGATTGGACACCCAACCAGTGAATGCTATAGGGTAGACAAAACCAGATTTAATAAGTCTTTCAACTTTGAGTTTGATCGCAACATATTTTAGTGGATGAACTGGGCGAAGTCTTTGTTGAACGGGTTTAGCATAAGGGTATGTATTAATTTCATGTACAACAATATCTGGATCAATTCTAGGCATTTCTTCGTAACTCCATGCAAAAACGTCACATAATTCTTGGAAAAGGGCCTTCTAAGTTTGGATCTCATCAGGAGAAAATGAGGCACCTATATGAACATTCTCCACTATCCTAGGCTTAATTGAAATATCTAGAGGGATAGTAGGTAAACTATTTCCCAAGTTCCCTTCATACAAAACATCACGTGTTGGTTTAGAAACTGGGGGAACAGTAATGACTGTAGATGGATTCAAAATATTTTGGTAACTCTCGATAGTATCGTGTTCCAGGAAGAGGATAGAATGATGATTCCCATCATCCCATGGGGTGTCTTCCATGGACATAACTATCATGATCATTTCATCGGTATGAAATACCATGTGAAACAGATCTAGAGACGTATCTAAGAGAGAACGAGGAGAAGGATTAGCTGATTGAATAGCTTGATAGGATAATTCCACCAGACATAAAGGCATTTGGTCGCCATAATGAAGACATTTGTCCAATATAGGTACTATCCAAGGGTCGTAAGACTCGTAGGTTTGGAAAACACTGGTTGAAATCATGTTAATAAAAGTGACAAAAGGAGGAGGAACATCGAGTGGTGGAATTGGGAAAGTAACCATTAACGATGAATCCTTTAAAAGACCCAGACCGGAATTCTCATAACCAAGAGGTTTTTTGGCTATGAATGGAATTTTACTAGTGCGTGAATCATAACTAAAAAAGGAGATCCTATCTACTGTAACAACTTTACCTTGGTGAGGGAAACATATCACATGGAAAAGAGTAGAAACAATTGTGTGCATAGCATCAATTCAACTACGACCAAGTAAAAGGTTTTAAATGAGAGGTGCATCAAATACCTCAACCTCAATAGTAACCTCTTTTCCTTCTAATGAAATAGATAACATAGGAAGAACACCAAAAGGTTTAAACACTGTACCGTTAAAATATTTTGAAGTATTGTGTGACTCGATGAGGGAAGGAGAGCCAATGACTTTCCAACAAGTGACGGACATGACGCAAGTCGAAGCTCCTTCATCAACAAATGTTCAAAAAATATTCTTATTTTCCACAATGACTTGTATTTCAAAATCTAATTGATGAGGGAGCCTTGGAATGTCATCTTCCAAGTCAAATATTATGAAATTCGTTGAGTAGGACAACTTTCAAGGAATTTGAGAGCCAACATCGCAGACGGTGCCTATTCAAGATCTTCTACAATACTGTAGTTTTGAGAAGCACGTGTCTGCAGGTTAAATGAGGACTTACGAACAACACCCTTAGGAGGTGGAAAAAGCATTGTATCTAGACTAGGTCGTTCTATATGAAGAGGACCATTGGGAGGAGGATTCGATGGAGGAGGTTGAGCTAATGGAGGAGGCAGATCATCAACTTTCTCTTTAGAAGGAGAATAATATTTGGTTTGAGTAGCGACTGCAACTTCATTTTTCTTCGAGTCACTGGTACACATAAGTACTTAAGATATGGTAGAGGGAGATGGTTGGTCATGAATAACCAATTGGGCCTGTTGTTGGTAAGGAAATGTTTTTGACAAAATGACAGGTGTAGGAGGAGTATCGGTTCCTTTTAGGAACTTAGTAACTTCTGCATGTCTCAGACAATCTTTCGTATAATGGTCTTCACCATAGATAAGACAAGGAAAATGAGTTTTTCTCTTTTATTTATAAGTAGCAGGTCGAGTCTTGGGTTTATATAGTTTTTGATTATTAGTTTTATCCTCTTTATTCTTACCCTTCCCTTTCTTTTTATTTTGAGATTTACTGGTAGCTGTAGGCTGAACCATATTGACCTCATAGGTTTTATTGGGAGAGGGAGTCGGAGGGGTAGCATCTTGTACATTAGCCATAGTATATTTGGGATTGGAATGATTGGATTGTTTCTACTAATTCTCATCATGAAAAGTTCCAATCACACCATCAACAACATGAGAAGCTACTGGAGGCGTTCCGGTTGGATTTGTAGACGGTCAAGGAGAATCAAGGATCAAGTCATATAACATGCCCATTTAAGAATAAACGAGATCCAAGCATTGAGCATGAATAATATCCTACTCTTAAGTGAAGACACCCCCCATGGAAACATCATGGTCTATAGGACCCATGAGTGATTTGGTAAACCACTCAGCCAAAAATTTATCATGAAGGGGAGCTTTAATTAATCGTTGTCTCCTCCTCCACTCCTGAATATGATCTGAAATGTGAGTAGAAGAGGATTGTTTAAATGAACTCAAAATTTTGGTTCTTCTCACATATTGTATCGGTAACTAGTAATGTGTCAAGAAATCCATAGCTAAGGTGTTGAATTCATTGAATAATCCTCGTGGAAATTTGATATACCATTTGGCTGCCGAACCCGTTAGAGTGCGTTGGAAAAGACGTAACTGTATGGAGTCATCCATCAAGGAGTTGGATGAACACCAAAGATGAAATGTCATGACGTGATTGTTGGGGTGTTCTCCTGATCGACCGTCAAACTTAGGAATGTATGATGGTAATTTGGCTGGTATAACTGAACAATAAGGAGAATGAAAAATAGGATCATTCAAAATCCTAGATAAATCTGGTAAATGCAAAGTAGCTAGAAATGAGAACTGTCTGTTCACTTGAGGAAACTGGTAATTTTGGGGAGGCAATCCCGTAGGTATACCAGTAGGACCATAAGAAGTCTGTAAATAGTTAGAGGGTCCTGTAAAATTCGGTTGTGGAGGGTTTTGAGTCAAGTAGCCAACATGTGTTGGTTGATTTGGCATGCTACCTTGGAAAGGAGCATTAGATTGACAATATTGACCCTAGGTAGGATTTACAAAGCCTCGATAAGGTTACCCAAGATTATAGGGTACAAAATAATTTAATTGAGGATTTTCCCCCTTAGGCAGTTGTTGTTGTTGATTTCCTTGGAAAGGAAAATTCCAAGGTTGGGTTTGTAATATAGGTATATACTTCCTGTAAAATGGGTTATGACCCCCAACTTGGGTTTTCCCCCCAACTTGAGGTTGAAATCCAACAGGAAGTTGAAAACCAGAAGTGATAGAATGCATTATGCCTCCAAGATGATTGGAGAAACTTCGTCCAGGATGATTAGATCCTCCAGGTTGTGGAGGAATGATATGACCTCAGGATAGAACCTCGGTAGGCTTGGGAACAAAATCACTAGAAACATTATACCTAGGTGGAACAAAAATATTAGGTCCTCTGGATGGACCCTGAGTAGGATTAGCAACAGAAATATTAAGAGCGTTATTCCCAGGTGAAAGTGATGGATTTGATCTAAGCAGAAGTGACATTCCAATAAGAGCTTGAGTTGTTACCCTAGTAGAGATAGTGAGCTAGAGAGGAAGGATTGTATGAGTACCAACCAACAACAGGTATGAAACCGTAACAACATTAATTTTCATGCCAATAAAATAATCTAAAGGTATTGTATAATAAGTAGAAGTAATGGATTGATCTAAAAATGAAGAAGACTTGTATTCTTGAAAATATTTGCAAGTAAAATTTATGTGTTAAAATGCAAATGGATCATCTTTGCAACACAAATTTTAATAGGATTTACTCATTCAAGATGCATATAAATAACAGCATAATCAATGAACAGAAAACACATAACACAACAAATGATAAAGGAGTTCACCCCTCTCTTGGGCTACATCTCCTGGTCCAACTTCCAATGGATCATTTGTATTATTTGCTCAAAGTGCTCAAAAATGTGCTTTAAAATGCTCAAAATTCCAAATAGACTGCTCCAATGGCTTAAGAACATCCAAAAACCCCTAGTTGGGATTTTTTGACACCTCGTTTGGCCAAAAAATGAAGAAGATAGGCTTCCTGGAAGTCCCCCCTTCAAGCTTGTTATCTTTGCATCTACAAAACACACCCTTGTTGGCTCAACCTAGCCCACATGCATATTTAAGCATAAAAACCTAGCACCAGATGCAACCACGTGAAATGTGCAAACTATAGGACAGTTACAAGCGCACCTAGCCCCTAACCGTCAAGGGCCAGGTCGTATGACCCATGCGTCCACGTGCTAGCATTAACATAGGCTCTCGTTACATAAGCCAATGGTCAAAGGCCAAATGGTGGGTCATTGATATAACCGTTGGAAAAAACACACCCGCACATGCACATCCATATGAT
>SNQJ01S0218841.1:0-15265 GCA_010110895.2 Picea sitchensis
AAGATGATGTTTTTTCTATAGAAGACATAAATTTTGGGGTTAAGCAACTTACAAACGGGAAAGCTAAGGACATCGAAGGCTACGAAGCTAAAATACTAAAAATTGGAGGGCTAATTTTGATCCCTCAAATACACAAGCTATTCAATTTATCAGTCAAGCAAGGATTCCCTAAACCTTGGACTCAAAGCCCCATTGTAGCTATCTTTAAAAGTGGTGATAAAAACAATCCCTCTAATTATAGGACCATTATGATTAGCCCCATTTTATCCAATCTATATGGAAGCATTTTGGAAAAGAAGATAATCATATGGATAGAAAGCCACAGAAAAAGAGCTAAAGGTCAAGTTGGTTTTAGAGGTTATCATTCAACTATGAACCACCTTATCACACTTAGGATCATTGTAGAGGAGTGTCGCAACAATAAAACCAATCTCCTTTGTTGTTTTTTTTACTTTAAGAAAGTTTTTGACAATGTACCTAGAACCAACCTTTGGAATAGGTTAAAAGAGATAAAATTTCCCTCTGGTCTAAAACCAACTTGACCTTTAGCTCTTTTTCCATGGCTTTCTATCCATATGATTATCTTCTTTTCCAAAATGCTTCCATATAGCTTGGATAAAATGGGGCTAATCATAATGGTCCTATAATTAGAGGGATTGTTTTTATCACCACTTTTAAAGATAGCTACAATGGGGCTTTGAGTCCAAGGTTTAGGGAAGCCTTGCTTGATTGCTAAATTGAATAGCTTGTGTATGCGAGGGATCAAAATTAGCCCTCCAATTTTTAGTATTTTAGCTTCGTAGCCTTTGATGTCCTTAGCTTTCCTGTTCGTAAGTTGCTTAACCCCAAAATTTATGTCTTCTATAGAAAAAACATCATCTTCTGTAGAAACTTTTGGAATTTTGTCCAGGACATTACAAGATTAGTAAAGCTTTTTAAGGTAGGAATTCTACTCTCTCAGGGGAATCATAACATATTATTTAGTTTTAGGAGTCAGAATTTTACTTCAAAAATCCTTTGGATATAGCTTATAAATGTGCAAAAGATTTTCTTTCTTTCTATTTATGTAGTGCCTTATATATATATATATATATATATATATATAATCAAACTAAATATATTTATTATAAATATATAATAAATTAATATCTATATATTAGTTCTTAATTAAATTAATAAATAATATTTTAATTATATATTTATTCTTATATATTATATATTATCATAAATTAATAATTATATAATTTTTTAACATTAGAAATATATTTTAGATTTATATCATACAATACATACATTTATAATGGTTAAGAACATGTGTTTCCTTTTAAGAGGATACAAGTTCAAATCCATAGGGGGGTAGGGTAGGTATACCTTCGTAGACTCTACCAGTGAAATCGTTGGGCAGAAGGGGTCTCATACACCAATTTGGTGTGATCTTAAAAATAGATTATTATATTATTATTATTGTTGTTGTTGTTGGATTACTAAGAGGGGGGGTGAGTCAATAATAGAGAAATTTAATCCTTTTTCACCATAAAATGCAAGTGTCATATCAATGTAGCATTATCATCTAATAGTTGTAGAGTAAATAAATAATGAAAAAATGAGCAATCACACACATACACAGTACACCAGTTTTTTACGTCGAAACCCAAAGCGGGAGAAAACCACAGAATGTTTTTTCTTATATGTCTTTAAGAATTACATTCATTGGAAGCACCAACTTCCTTTGTTTTCCAGTTGCAACTAGAAGGAGACTCTAGCCCCTAGTTTCTCAGGCTACAACCTAAGGGAAGCTCCAACTCCCCATTTCTCTGGCTACAACTAGAAAGAGGCTACAACCCCCTATGTTCTTCGGCTACAACCGGAAGATGGATACAACCACCTATCCTTGCCTCGTCCAACTACCCTAAAATATAAGTAGAATGATGGAACCACTGTCACATTCTCACTGTGAGATATATTGTTGTAAACTTGTACCAATCAACCTGCACCAAACAACCTGTAACAACCTGAACCAATAACCTCTGCCAACATGTACCATAAAAAAATGCATCAACCATGCACCAAACTTGTACAAATAACCTGTCACAACAACCTGACCAAAACAACCTATCACAACAACTTGTCTCATAAATCTTATCAACCAAATCAGATCTACTCACCAAGATCAATCACCAAGACAACTCTCAACCATATGCACAATATCACCAAGATGTGCATCAACCAAGCATATCACAATAGCTCATAATCATCACCAAGATCAATATGTGCTTCTAATAATATACCAAGACAAGTATGTTACATCATCCATAAACCATGTGTCAACAATACTACTAACAAGTGCCTCCAACCATGTACCAAGTATGTACCAATCATGTATCAAATACACGCAAACTATGACTGATCAATATGTACCAACATCATCAACTATACACCTCATGTATGTGCCAACTCATCAACTACTTGTCTCAACCATGTACCCAACATGTACCGAAACCAAAATCCCTCATCAATTTCATCATTCAAATCTAATATGATCACATATACCTCAAACACTATACAACAAGTTTGTACCTCAAACCATGTGCTAGAACCTCATTGTTATACAACCTCTATCTGTACCAATAAATTCAACAACATACCTCAACCAAAAGCCCTTTTTTTTCTTCTTGTAGCGTTTTGTTGCCGTGGTTTTGTTGCCACAAATCCACTGCCACGATTTTTCTGCCGCATTTTTTCGGCCGCGGTTTTTCTGCCGCACTTTTCCTGCTGCAATTTTTTTGCTGCACTTTTTTTGCCGCACTTTTCCTTCCACACTTTTTCTTCCGCACTTTTCCTACCGCACTTTTTCTGCCAAACTTTTCCTGCCGCATTGTTTCTACCGCACTTTTCTTGCCGCACTTTTTCTGCTACAATTTTTCTATCGCACTTTTTCTGCCGCAGTTTTCTTGCCGCACTTTCTCTGTCGTGGTTTTCCTTCCGCACTTTTTCTGCCATAGTTTTCCTGTCGCATGTTTTCTACCGCACTTTTCCTGTTGCACTTTTTCTGCTACAATTTTTCTCTATCAATAATACATGCCCAAATAACCTTTCACAAAAATAGATATTCAAGTGTGTTTTGAATGAGAGACCATTGCCTCTTATTTATAATTTTATGTAGCTTCCTCAAGGGGTTACCTTCTAACTATTTTAACCCACTTTCCTTATTTTAAGGTTAACCCACTTATAACCACTTGTCCACTTAACTTAACCACTTTCCATAATTAGTAAGTTCTCCATTAACTTTATTATTTAAACAAATTATTTTGCATCATCTTTGACTTATAGTACAATCAACACTTCACTTTATTATTTAAATAATTTTTTCTTTGCAAACACTTTGACTACTTTGACCTTTTGGTGCTTCTAGATGACTCATGAGGGTTCTCCAACTTCACATGGCCATAACTCTCTAACCATGAGGAGTTATGTGACATTCCACATACCACCGGAAATGGCATGATATGTACTATCCATCTAGAATAGTTTTACCTTCAAATATATCAAAACTCATACCATTATCCATCAAACAAACTTGGGTCCATTACTCAAACCTTTGTGCTACCGGAATTCACTACCGTACTTTCTACAAGGGTTGACATCAATGACAACCAACCCAATTAATCAACAATATCCCCCTTTGGCATTAATGGAAACACTCTGATGCAATATTGAATTCATATCACACATGCTCCCCATGTGACCATTGCTCCCCATGGAACCATGCCTCTATTCTCTTTCTCTAAGCCTGCATCTGATAAATCTCTCCCCCTTTGTCATCAATGGAAAAAGTATCTTTCCATCTGGGGTTTCTCCCCCTAACTGAACTCTCTGTGGGGATACTCCCCCTGACTGAACTCTTCCTTAAAATGATCTCCCAACCTGAATTGTCCTCTTTATGGTGTTTCCTCGTGTAAATATAAGACATATAAGATAAGCATTCAAAGAATTTGTTTTGGAGTAGAAATTACTCTGAGTCTCTGGAGAAGATACTCAAAGGCTTTCCTTGGAAGCGGTTTTGTAAATATGTATGCCACTTGTTCTTTTGTGCCCACATATTCAACTCGGATGTTCTTCTCTGTAACTTGTTCTTGTAGAAAGTGATACTTGATTGGAATGTGCTTCGTATTAGAGTGCATCACCGGGTTATTTGAGATATTTATGGCACTTGTATTATCACAATAGATTGGAATGGGCTCATCATACTCAACATGTATATCTGTCATAGTTTGTTTCATCCATAGGACCTGTGTAGAACATCCTGATGCTGCAATATACTTGACCTCATTTGTAGATAAGAATATTGATGATTGTTTATTGCTTAGCCATGATACTAAACACTCACCCAAGTAGAAAGTTACTCCACTGGTGCTTCATTGGTCATCAATGCAACCTTCCCAATCTACATCTATGTAAGAAATAAGTGATAGATCCTTTCCTTTTGGATACCATAATCCAAACTCTTATGTTCCTTTGAGATATCTGAAAATCCTCTTCACTGCTACGACATGTGATTCCTTTGGTGCTGCTTGAAATCGTGCCGCCTGTCCAACTGCCTGCATTACATCTGGTCTGGATGTTGTCACATATAGTAAGCTACCAATCATTGACCTGTATTTCCTCTGGTCTATAGAATTTGAATCATCATCTTTTCTCAACTTGCAACTGGTTTGCATAGGAGTGGTAATTGCTTTGCAATATTCCATTCCGAACCTATTTAGCATTTCTCTGATATACTTAGTTTGAGAAATAAAAATTCCTTGGTTGCTTTGACGTATCTGAAGACCCGGAAAGAAGGATAGTTCTCCGAGTAATGACATTTCAAATTCATTATGCATATCCCTTGCAAATTTCTGGCTTAAGCTGTCATCATTGCTTCCAAAAATAATATCATCAACATAAACTTCAATTAATTAAATACTATCTTGAGTTACCTTGATGTAGAGGTTGTTGTCTGCACTTCCTTTTCTGAACCCTGACTGTTGTAGATATTTATCCAGTCTAGGGTACTATGCTCTAGGATCCTGTTTTAGACCATACAAGTCCTTCTTCAATTTAGTGCCATGCTTTAGGAGCCTGTTTTAAACTAAAATCCTTTGGTTGTTCGATGTAGACTTCTTCTTCATCTTCTGCTTGTTCTTCGTAAAGTTATTCCATTGATTTATGTTCTTCTTCCTTTAATTCTTGTCCACCTGTTTCATCAATTGTTACATTAATGCTTTCCCCAACTTTGTTCAACCGCATATTGTAACGCTTGTATGCTTTCCTTGTACTTGAGTAACCAACAAGTACTCATTTTTCCATACGAGAGTCAAAATTTCTCATTCTGCCATCTTCTCTTTTGATGTAGTATTTTCTTCCAATTACTCTAAAGTGATTCACATTTGATGGTCTTCCTTTCCATAGCTCATAGGAATTTTTTTCATTGTTGTTTCTGAGCATTACTCTATTTTGAATCTGAACCATTGTATGAACTGCATATGTCCAAAAAATATTTGTCAATTTTGAATCCATTAGCATTGTTCAAGCCATTTCCTATGTAATTATCATCCATTATGATAATGTTCCTTTTTCTCTAGACCACTCTCTGAACCAATCTATGAATCAATGCTCTTGTCCACTATCATATATCTATTCAAAATTGCTAAGTGTTCTTATGAATCCATCTCTATTCATATTTTCCAAGACTCTACTGCACACTATCCATAATGTTGACCCATTTATCACTGTACAATCATGAAGTATTCACTTCTACAATTGATTGTACTTTTGCTAACTAATTGCTCTAGATCTGTCTAGTCAAAATCTGCAAGATGCTCAAAGGATGGTTCTTTGTTCTATCACAACTATCGCATAGACTCCCCCTATCTAATATTCATGTTACATGGGAGTCTCTAAGTTGGATGGCTCAGAACAATTCTTACTCTGATGTGTATTCATCATCATCTTCATTGGTAGATTCATCATCTCTCTAAGATCTAACTTCTTTCTTTCTGTCTGTGGATTCATCTTTCACTACAATGCCTGAAAGTACAATCTCTTGAACATGTTCCTTATTTACCTGTCCTTCTTTTCTTTCAGTTGTTTTCCAAACCTTTCTGTATCTGACATCCTTATTTTTCTCTGCAGAATTTTCTTCATCTCGTTTTATTTCCAATCTTGCAATCTCTAGGACCTGGTCTTTGTTCACCTGTTCTTCGTGTTTTATTATCCATACTTTCTTACATCTGATATCAGTTTTCTCTTTCATGGAAGTATCGATCATGCTTCTACAATCACTAGCTATGTGTCCATAGTTATGAAATTTGTAACATTCAATGTTACGTGGAGCCACATAGGCATTTCTTGCTTGAACATTTCTTTTATAATCCCTTCAATCTGCAACCTTATGTCCAAAGTTAGTACAATAAAAACAATGACCATAAAAGAAATATGCATACCTGGGAGTGAATTATCTTGTTTCTGGCATAGTCCTTTTGAATTTTTTCCTTGACTGATCATGATCATGATTGAAGCTTCTTTGTGGCTTGAACATGGATGGTCTTCTTGAAGATGTATCTTCTATAGTTGTCTTAGATTATGGTTGACCAAGATTCCTTCATTTGAGTACTTCCACATAACTCTTTTTATTTTCTTCATTCTTCTTTTCTAGCAACCTAGAGTTATTCTCTTCATTCTCTATAATTGATGTGGATGTTTCTGTCTCTTCAACGTTCTGGTTGATCTTGATGATTTTACTTCTCAATGTGACAACTTCTTCTTCAAGCTTCTCAACCTCTTCTTCTTTCTTCATTATCTGAGACTTTGTGAATTATTCTGTTCTTTTTTCTTCTTCAAGATGAATTCTTAATGTGATTATTTCTTCTTCAAGCCCTTTCTCTTTTTCACCAAACTCTTCCTCAAGCTAGTTTAGATCGTTAGTTCTTTCTTAATATGATCTATCAATATATTCTCTCTCATTTCCGCTTCTTCCTTTTGTGCTTCTATGTTGGCTTCCAAATACTGCTTTTGATATTCAAGATTTTCTTCGATCTTTTTGGCTTCTTCTAGATGAGTTATTAAGTTCTCGATGACCTATTGGGCTTCTTCAAAAATGTGAAGACTTTCCTTTTGTTTCATCAATTCTTTCTTGAGTGACTTTTTTTCTTCTCTTAGCTCATCTAAAGCACTAATCAATTTTTCTTCATAATTTTCTTCCTTTTGAATTAGTTTTTCTGCCTCATTTCCTTCATGGCATTCTATTTCAAGATGTCCATGTTTTTCACAATTAATGCAAAACAACATACCTATGGTGATTATGTAGTCTTCATCTTCTGAATTTCTTTGACATGGTGAACATAATTATTCTTGATCTGTATTTGCATCTTCTTTGGCATTTTTTGAACCTGTGATGGGTGAAGAATATATGTCATGTAACTTATCCCAAATTTCTTTAGTTGATGAACATTTACCAACCTTTTCTCTTACCGGATTAGGTAATCCTTCCCATATGAAATCCATTGCTATTTTGTTATTCTTCTTCAAATCCTTATTAGTTGTAGCCTTTGCCCTTTTTGAACTATCATATCTTGTAACAACTGATAGCAAAATATAATTTCTTTGTGCTTGTAAAAATACTTCCGTCCTTCTGCTCCACATCTCATACTTTAAACCATTATGACCATTAAACATTGGTACTCCATTCTCACAATAATCCATGATCTCCTTCCAGTGGTTAAACTGTTTCGTGAAGGAACCTGCTCTGAAACCAATTGTTGGATTACTGAGAGGGGGGTGAATCAGTAATAGAGAAATTTACTCCTTTTTCACCACAAAATGCAAGTATTATATCAATGTAGCATTATCATCCAATAGTTGTAGAGTAAATAAAAAATGAACAAATGAGCAATCCCACACATACATAGTACACCAGTGTTTTACGTGGAAACCCAAAGCGGGAGAAAACCACGGAATATTTTTTCTTATATGTCTTTAAGAATTAAATTCATTGGAAGAACCAACTTCCTTTGTTTTCCAGCTGCAACTGAAAGGAGGCTCCAACCCCCTAGTTTCTCAGACTACAACCTGAGGGAAGCTCCATCTCCTCAATTCTATGGCTACAACCAGAAGGAGGCTACAACCCCCTATGTTCTCTAGCTACAACCAAAAGGTGGCTACAAGCACTTGTCCTTGCCCCGTCCAACCACACTAAAATATAAGTAGAATGATGGAACCACTATCACACTATCACTGTGAGATATATTGTTGTAAACCTATACCAATCAACCTGCACCAAACAACCTGAACCAATAACCTCTGTCAACATGTACCATAAACAAATGAATCAACCATGCACCAAACCTGTACAAATAACCTATCACAACAACCTGTCCAAAAGAACCTATCACAACAACCTGTCTCATCAATCTTATCAACCAAATTAGATCTACTCACCAAGATCAATCACCAAGAAAACTCTCAACCATATGCACAATATCACGAAGATGTGCATCAACCAAGCATATCACAACAACTCATAATCATCACCAAGATCCCTATGTTCTTCTAATAATATACCAAGATAAGTATGATACATCATCCATAAACCATGTGTCAACAATACTACTAACAAGTGCCTCCAACTATGTACCAAGTATGTACCAATCATGTATCAAATACGCATAAACTATGACTCATCAATATGTACCAACATCATCAACTATACACCTCATGTGTGTGCCAACTCATCAACTACTTGTCTCAACGATGTACCCAACATGTACCTCAACCAAAATCCCTCACCAATTTCATCATTCAAATCTGATATGATCACTTATACCTCAAACACTATACCACAAGTATGTACCTCAAACCATGTGCCAGAACCTCACTGTTATACAACCTCTATCTGTACCAATAACTTTAGCAACATACCTCAACCAAAGGCCCTTTTTTTTTTCTTCTTGTAATGTTTTGTTACCGCGGTTTTGCTGTCGCAAATCCATTGCCGCAATTTTTCTGCCACACTTTTCTATTGTGGTTTTTTTTCCTCACTTTTCCTGCTGCGATTTTTCTGCCGCACTTTTCCTGCCGCACTTTTTCTACCACAATTTTCCTGCCACACTTTTTCTGCTGCAATTTTTTTTCCGCACTTTTTCTGTCGCAATTTTCCTGCCGCACTTTTTCTGTTGCAGTTTTCCTACCGCACCTTCCTGCTGCACTTTTCTGCCAGAGTTTTCATGCCACACTTTTTCTGCTGCAATTTTTCTCTATCAATAATACCTTCCCAAATAACCTTTCACAAAAATAGATATTCAATGATATTCAAGTGTGTTTTGAATGAGAGACTCTTGCCTCTTATTTATACTTTTATATAGCTTCCTCAAGGGGTTACCTTCTAACCATCTTAACCCACTTTCCTTATTTTAGGGTTAACCCACTTATAACCACTTTTCCACTTTCCATAATTAGTAAGTTCTCCATTAACTTTATTATTTAAATAATTTCTTTTGCATCCTCTTTTTCTTATAGTACACTCATCACTTCACTTTATTATTTAAATAATTTCTTCTTTGCAAACACTTTGACTACATTGACCTTTTGGGGCTTCTAGATGACTCATGAGGGTTCTCCAACTTCACATGGCCATAACTCTCTAACCGTGAGGAGTTATGTGACGTTCCACATTCCACCGGAAATGGCATGACATGTACTATCCATCTAGAATAGTTTTACCTTCAAATATATCAAAACTCATACCATTATCCATCAAACAAACTTGGGTCCATCACTCAAAACTTTGTGCTACCAAAATTCGCTTCTGGACTTTCTTCAAGGGTTGACATCAATGACAACCAACCCAATTAATCAACAATCATTTCCCCCATTTTAAAAGTATTGCACTAATAAGCATATATAAACCACTTTACTAATATCATTGATATCATTGTGCTAGTTTATAGCAATTTTAACTTATCATTTATTATTTTAATATGAAAATATCCATTAATATTTTTATTTTTATTTTATCATACAATTTTATTTTATTTTTTATCTGTAAAGATTTTATTACTATCTGACTATCTAAGTGAAATTGGTAGCATGTCATTAGTTTGGAAAGATGAAAAATAACATCCATGAACATATATTAGCCACTTTTAATAATGTCAAGTGAAAGTGATAACTCGTCATTAGTTTAAAAAAATGAAAATTAACATCAATAACCACTTTTAATAATATAATTTTATATAATTAGAAAAAATTAAAATTAAAAAATAAAATATTTAACAAATAAGCTTTCCTGCTCTCATCTTATCATTGTCTGTCATGGATCTGTCATTATTTTTTGTACTCTTTTTTTTTGTCTATCATTAAGTTTATGAATGCCTTAATATTTTTGTATGTTACGGTCAGAAATAAATGCCTTAATATCATACTTTGGGCCAAAAGTTGCAGGCCCTATCTCAGATACATTTATAAGACAAGTACGGTCTGAATTGGATTTCCTTTATTTACTCCAAAGTGTATGAACTGTCAGTGAGCTCTGCAGGACGATCTGAATTGAAGTTACTTTGTCTGCTATAAAGTGTACGAAGTGAGACGTTAGGAGGAAAAGGAGTAAGTTAAAAATGATTTAAAACAATATCTTTTAAGCCAAACAATGTGGAAGAAATTCTTTAAATTTTTAACCATATAGTTGAATGTTAATGATCCGAGATCTTTTCATCGTGACTTATAAAGAATTGCATTAAATGAGCATAAATTAAAGTGCACCATTAAAGAAGGGAAAAATCAAAATGAAGAGACATAAGCATCAGATCTGAACACAAAAACTTGATAACGGAGTTCGTCCCTGGTGGACTACGTCTCTAGGTCCTTCTCTCAAATGGGTAGGCTCTTTCATTAACTCAACAAAAGAAATTTGGCAAGTACATAAATATACCTCATTTTGAAATCAAGTTGTAGAAATAATGCTCAGATCAGAAACCAAACATCACCATTGAATTTGTGGCGTCGAATTACCCAAAAATGATTGTCTCCATGCTCCGATCTAACTCTGGCACTCCTAGGCCCAAGAAGAATTTTGTCTGTGTTTCTATGCCCTCTGCAACCTGCAATAATGACTATACTTCCTTGAAGTTCATGCCCGAAGGTCATATAGTCCGCACCTCTTTCTCCTGACATTGGGCGGATTTCACCTTTTAAGTAATAAACGTGGGTGGATGTACCAAGAGGTACCCATGGCGCATTGGTTATGGGAGGATATATTAAGGTTTGGGCATATGCGGAGGTTCCGAGGTCGAATCCCACAGAATTTATTTTTAGTACTTTGGTTATATATATTTTCCATGTATAAAGATCCGCCACTAAATTTAGCAGAGACGCTAGAAGTCCTTCCAACTTACTGCTAAAGTTGGCGTGGTCTGCCAGATTTGGTGGACCCGCTAATTTTGTTTTTTTCAAAATTCATTCACGGGTTGTCATTGGGCATTTCCTGCCTGCCACATGGAAACCCCTGATTGGGCCATGTGGCGGCCCCTCATTGGGCCCCTCCTCCCCCTTCCAAATCATCACACCACGTCAGCATGCCATGCCAGTTTCAAAGACTGCCATGTGGCACGATTCGACTGGTCCATAGATCGGTCCGAAAATCCAATAATCGGGTGACACATGGTAGACTTTGGTGCTTCCATGTCAACATGTTGATGTCACGTGTCACTTCCCTGCTCTCCCACGTGTGTTGTATAGATGATGACATCATTTGTACAGATGTTGACTCATCCCCTACTAACTGGGCTAGGTTGACCAAACTTTGACCTTGAATGTCTTTCAATCCATAACTCCGTTTGATGAGTCGCTTGCGCCATTAGAAAGGTTGTGACGCTCTCTTCATGATCATGACGTTTTAACTAAGTTTTTGGAAATTTGAATTTTTTCCCTTTCTCTGTCTGTTGGAGCCATTATGAGCATTCTGAGTTGCCTCTTTGAATTCTGAGTTATTCTTATCCTTCTCTGGATCCCTTTTGGATCACGCCTTCCCACTGAGAGCTTTTTTTACCACTAAAATCTTTCATCAATCAACTGGTAAGTGAGGGAAGATTCCCCTCACTTTGTCCTTCTTGATCCACTTTGCCTTGCTTGGATGTGTGCCTTTTAAGCCTACTCAAAGATAATCAAAATCACCCCTGCAGGAAGTCCTCTCCCTCCTGTCCAGTATGATATCTTCTTATAGATCATCCAAGTACTCAAGTGAAAACTCATCAACTGAAGGTATTGAAACTTCTTCATCTTGATCCATGATCATGGGAGTCTCAAAAAGTTTCAAGTTCTCAACGTTCACAATTGATTAAATCTGCATATAAGGTGGAAGATCCAGAAGAAAAGCATTGGTACCACTTTTCTCCAAGATAGTGAAGGGTCCATAATGAATGGGCTTGAGTTTCTTGCCTTCACCCTTCAATCTCTCCTTTCTGATGTGAATCCATACTCGGTATCCAACCTGGAACTAATGATCAACCCTATGCTTGTCATGTTGAGCTTTATATTGTGATTGACGTTTCTCCAATTGTTCCCTGACTTCCTAGTGTATATTTTGGATCCTCTGGATGAACTTCCGAGCTCTATCCTCGGTTCATTCTTCATTCACATCGACATCTCTCCCATACATCAAGTCCAAAGGAACCTTTGGTAGGTACCCAAAACATGTCTCAAAAGGTGAACTCTGAGTAGATGAATGTAAATATTGGTTGTACGCATGTTATACATAGGGTATCTGTTCATCCCATAACTCGGGACGCTTGCTGCAGTATCCTCAAAGAAAAAGTGCCATTGTTTGATTTACCACCTATGTCTATCCATCAGTCTATGGATGGAAAGTAGTGCTCCTCTTCAATTTGGTGTCCATCATTATCCACAATCTAGTCCATAAGTCCCCAAGGAATTGAGTATCTTGATCCGAGACGATGGATGTGGGTAACCCAAAGTGAACCCAAACATGTTGAAAGAAGAGATTAGCAGTCTGCTCATCAGTGATCTTCTTTTTACATGGTATCAAGATACACATCTTGCTAAACCTATCCACTACCACATACAAATAATCATCACCCCCTTTGGTCATGGGTAAACACCCTACAAAATCCATGGATACACTTTCCCATGGATGGGATGGAACAGGAAGTGGTGAGTATAGCCCCATTTTTCTATTAGTGGGCTTACAAGTAGAACAAATCACACACCCCTTTACATATTTAGTTACAATTGCTTTCATTTAAGGCCAGTAACAAAACCTTTGCAAATGAGCCATAGTTTTTTCTACCCCAAAATGCCCAGACACAAGAGAAGTATGAGCTTCTCATATTACATGGACTCGTTCACTTGTAGGAATACATAGCTTTCCAAGATGGTAGAGTAACTTTCCCTGCAGACAATAGTTCTCTACTTGTGCACCACTTGTAGGAATACATAACTTTCCAAGATGGTAGAGTAACTTTCCCTGCAGACAATAGTTCTCTACCTGTGCACCAAGGGTTAGCTTTGCATATACTTCTTTAAAATCTTCATCAATAGCATATTGTTCTACATAGCTATCATGATATAAAGAAGCATTCTTCAAAACAATATAAGCAACAATAGGAGGTCTAGAAAGCATATCAGCTACCTTGTTACTTGTACCCTTTTTGTACTTGATTACCAAGTGAAATTGTTGTAGAAAACCCATCCACCTGTAGTGTTGAGATTGTTGCAATTTGGTCTATGCTTGAACGTACTGTAAGGGTTGGTGATATGTATGTATGATTTTTTCCTTCCCTAACAAGTAGTGCTTCCATTTCTTTACACTCTAGACTAATGCATACAACTCTTTCTCATATGTAGGATAGTTAACAACAGCTTGGTTAAAAGTTTCAGAGTGGTTATAGATAGGTTTACTATATTGCATCAATACTGCACCCATGGCATATCCACTAGCATCTGTCTGGATCTCAAAAGGCTGTTGAAGATTCGGCAATGCTAATACTGGTGCAGTACTGATCTTCCCCTTCAAAGTGTCGAAAGATTTTTGTTGCTTTCCTTCCCACTAAAAAGTGTTCTTCACATTGGTTAAGGCATGCAAAGGAGCTGCTATAAAGGAGAAGTTGGGAATGAATCTCCTCCAATACTGGACTACACCTAAGAAACTTCAAACTTCGATTACACTTTTTGGCTCAGGCCAATTTACAATTACATAAATTTTGGAAGGGTCAATTTTCAATTGTCTTCCTCCTAAAATATGACTTAAGTACACAAGCGTAGTCTTGTCGAATTCACATTTAGACAGTTTTACATACAACTTGTCCCTTCGCAAAGTATCCAATACTTGCTTTACATGCCTCAGATGCTTATCCCAATTCCCGCTAAAAACAAGAATGTCGTCTAAATATACAATCACAAAGTCATCTAGGAAAGGCATGAATACATCATGCATCACACGCATGAAAGTTGTCGAAGCATTACAAAGACCAAACGGCATAACTAACCACTCAAACAATCCTTGTTTGGTTTTAAAGGAAGTTTTCCATGCATCATGTTCTGTGACTCTGATTTGATGATATCCACTATGCAAATCCAACTTAGTGATCCAGATTATTTTCGGCACGAAATGAGAGAGGATATATAACACATAAATATTTAGAGATATTGCAAGAGAGAAAACAATATATCAGAGATATAGTGGAAATAAAACTAGAGTCACAGATATACAGTAATACACGATTTCTATTAACGAAATAAATGTACAGAGACTGTAAAAATACAGAGTGAAAGACTCACTAGAATGGTGGCAGCTTATCTCTGAGAAGAGATGTGACGGCTACTCGCATTCGCAAGAAGATGATTATTACAATGAGCCTTTAAGGGCCTTTTTAACATAAGTAAAATCCAAACCCTAACCTCGGAAGATGAAAAGCCAAAAGGTTTGTGGGCCCCGATGGGGGTAGTTGATACGTCAACTTCCCAGGGGTGTAACTTTTGCATACGATCTTCGTTTGGGGCACTCAATAGCTCGTTGGAAAGATCTATCCGAGAACTACAACTTTTGGGTGAGCAACATCGATCTACGATCCATATTGCTCCCCGTTTTCTCAAAAAACATCATTTAGGGCCTCAAAATGGCCCCAGAAGTTAAAAACTGCTAAAAATAGTAAATTACCAAAATTGCCAGAAACATGTTTTGGGCCAGTTGGAGAAGGTGGGTGGCCACCGATATCCA
>SNQJ01S0218843.1:0-15180 GCA_010110895.2 Picea sitchensis
TCTTCTTGAGGGTAGTGATTGGACAACCAATCTTGGAGAATCCTTTTATAAATCTTCTATAGTATCCTGCTAAGCCCATAAAGGATCTGATATCTGAAACGTCCTTTGGGGTAGGCCACTCCATGATAGACCTAGTCTTGTCTACTGCTACTCCTTCAGATATGACATGGCCCAAGTAATGTCTTTGCTTCTAGAAAAAGTCACACTTGCTAAATTTGGCATAGAGTTGATGTTCTCTTAACACTTGAAGCACAAGTCTAAGATGTTCCTCATGTTCCTCTCTATTCTTGGAGTAAATTAATATATCATCAATAAAAACCAGTACACATTTTTTTAGGAATTTGCTGAGCACATTGTTCATCAAGCACATAAAAGTGGTAGGGGCATTGGTTAATCTGAATGGTATTACCACAAACTCATAGTGACCATATCTCATCCTGAAGGCAGTTTTGTGGATGTCTTCACCCTTGATTCGGACTTAATGGTATCCAGATCTCAAGTCAATCTTTGAGAAGATGGAAGCACCTCCCAATTGATCGAACAAGTCATCAATCCTGGGTAAGGGGTACTTGTTCTTTATGGTTACCTTGTTTAGTTGTCTATAATCTATGCATAGTCGGAGGGTACCATATTTCTTCTTTACAAACAGAACTGGTGCTCCCCATGGAGACACGCTAGGCCGGATATATCCTTTGTCCATCATTTCTTTTAGTTGTAATTTAAGCTCAACTAGCTCAGGCGTGATAATCCTGTAGGGTGTCTTAGACAGTGGCACTGCTCCCGGTGCAAGTTCTATCGAGAAGTCAATGTCCCTTCTCAGAGGTAGACCCGGTACCTTTTCTGGAAATACATCTCTATATTCTCTTAGTGTGGGGTGGTCTTTGAGGCTTGGTTTGTCATCTTCAACTAATTCCAACACCTGTATCGCATAAAGTAGACATCCCTTTCTACAATACTTTCTCATTTGAAGGGTTGATATTCGTCTCACCGAGACAGGTTTTTGGATCCATCGAAGGGTTATCCTTCTTCCTTCTTCACCTACACATTCTAAAGTTTTATGGTAACAGTCCAGTCTGGCTTTATATGTGGCTAGCTAGTCCATTCCAATCAATAGGTCATATGATCCTAGGGGTAGTATGTTAAGGTTTTCTTGGGTGGGGAATTCACCCATAGTGAATTGGCAAGCTGGTATGACCTCTCCTACCTTTCTTTTGGTGCCAGTGGCTAACTGTACCAACCATGGCTTGGCGTGTTTATGTGGCTATAATTTACACTTATCAACAACCTTAGGAGCTATATAACTCAAATTTGAACCAGGGTCAATTAGAATAGACACTAGATGGTTGGTGATCATACCTTCCATATCCACCACTGAATCTTGGTGGTCAGCTTGTTTATTATCCAAGGCTTCATAAATTTGTGGCACACTCCTGGCCATGTCATCGACGGTGGTATCTTCTTGAACTTTGTAAATTCTTCAACTGTTATGTTGTCGGTGTGGGCAGTCCCTCAGTAAATGTTCTTCTCCACAACCCCAACATTTCAAGGGTTCTCTCTTTGGGTTATCAATATTTCCTAGGGTATATCCAGAAGGTTTATTTCCACTCTAGGAGGGGAAATTCTGCTGGTGTACACNGGAATCCCAAACTATTCTTCTGCTTCCAGTTTTCGTGAGGTTCTGTCTGATGCCCCAACTATTCGTAACAATATCTTGCCTTTCGGATAGTGTCTTCTAGGGTCTTTGGCTCGTCAAACTCAATCCTGTTATGATAGTCCTTAGGTAGTCCACTGATGAATCGTTGCACCTTTGCCTTCTCTACTTTTATATAGGGTACGTACCTCAACAATTCGAGGAATCTGCTGACATGTTCCTCTATGGTGCGTTGCCCCAGTTTGAGTTCATAAAATTCTTTAGTCTTTTCGTCGAAATACTTTTCTGACAGATACTTCTTTCTGAAGTATTTCTCAAACCGTTCCCAATATAAGTCCTCTTCGTGAATCCCTTTTACATTCTTAAGGTCTTCCCACCAAATGGAAGCCTTTCCATTCAAGTTGAAAGCGGCTACTTGGGCCTTCAAGTTTTCTGAGAAGTCATGGACTCTAAAATACTTCTTTAGTCCAAGCAGCCATACCTCCGCTTCCTCCCCTTTCTTTATTTCACCGTCGAAAGAGGGTGGTTTGTCCTTCTCGAATTCTTCGAGATTGTGACTTTTGGAATGCTTTCGCTTCTTCTGTTTTCTTCGGGAATAAGAACTAGATATGCTACTAGAAGATCCCTCTGAGTCGCCAATTTCCTTTCCATAGGAATCGTCCAACACTTGTCCCTTATCTCCGGGGTGGACCTTTCTCGAGGTGCTCTTCCCAGTGTGGCCACTTAAAATACTACGTTTCTGTATCTCAGGTGGACTTTGACTTTTCTTTATCTATCGTCGATCCGCGTGACTGGTGTCAGGTTCATGCTGCAATTGTCTTTGTATGTCGGATAAAATCTGCAGCAAGACTGCATTAATTTTTTACTGCTTCTCTTGGTCTTTTATCAACCTCTCATTGTCAGCCTTCCAGCTCTGTAGTTCGACCATGAGGCTTCTCATAGTCTCAGCTAGATTAGGAGGGGTCTCTACCGCTCTCCTTTTGTCAGACTCTTCATCTCTGTTGTGGGAGCTATCCCCCACTTCGTGGTGCATCACCATTCTATGCATCTGCAGTTTCCTGCGGTTGATCAGTCGCTTATTGTGCAAGAAAAAAAGTTATTGTTAGTCAACATTATATTCATTCACAATCAACGCATAATTCATATTTTTCAAATGCATACACACAATAGGAATTTTCATTCTTAACTTTGGATTTTTCTAAAGGGGGTTAAGATAGGGGGTTAATTCTTTTAAGAGTACTTCAAATCAATTTTCTGCGCAACTCGTTCATGAGCCCAAGCAGGCCAAGTGTTGTAACCATGCTCTGATACCAATTTGTCACACACCCACTACAACAACTTAGATTTTTCATCTTTTTCTTCGAGGAACAGAATCCTCGAGACTTCTACGGGGCCTAGCGTAGACCCTCTCTTTCCTTATCCTCCTTCAAATGACCACAAGCTAGCCTTAGCGCAATCTCCTTTCACAACTCGCGAGTCGGGAATCAAGACTCTCGACTCCCCTTTCTCCAAACACCGATACCCGAGATGCTATACGGGTATGGCTCCCTCCTCACTAGTGCCTGCTACATGTAACCGTAGGCTAGGACAAACACTAGCACCACTCACAACCTCACCAGTTGAGGTGTTGGGCTCTCATGATCCTCCTTCGCGAATCCCTGAGACGCGAGAGGTCAATGTTGTGTGGACTCTGCCAAAGTGTCATGCACACGCCGCTTGTCAACCCCGCTATACTCTGCTCACGAGCTATGTCGCCGCCGCCCGTCGCATGAGACCTCGGCTCTCGGCGTTTCGCGACCTTAGCAATCAAGGTGCAGCTTCTTCATCTTGCGAAACCTCGAGCCATGATAAGTCAACAATGGGTTGACTCTTTCCCAGTGTAACATGTGTCCACCACCGGTCACCCACTTCCTAGGCTAAATACTAGCACTACTCGCATCTCATGACTTCGCAAGTTAGAGTGTTGAGCCCTCATGCTCCTCCTTCACAAGTTCCTGAGATACGATAAGTCAACAATGGGTTGACTCCTTCCCAGGCGACATGTGTCCACCACCTCTCACCCATTCCCACCTTTCTCTGGGCGCTTGTTGTTACACCACCTATCAACCACGTGGTCCCCACTTACGGATGGGTCATGTGTTTTCAAAAGCCCTCAGCGCTCAACACTTCACGACTTCTACAATCTAAAAGAAACTCTCTCAAGTTTTGAACCCTCAATAGGCGATAACCACGAAGGTTCTGATCCAACGGTTCTCCCGTGCCTTGGATCCAACGATCACGATCACATCGTGATCTCGTGAGTCTTGAGTTCATGCAGCCCTATCCTTGACCACTCCAAGTCACGAGTCAGCGAAATTCTACTCTCCTACCTATACAAAGGCTAAGATCGACAGTCAATAGGGCTCCGTGAGATCCTTGGATCTACGGTCCAGGATCCCATCACTACATGCGAAGGCTGAAAGGTTCGAGGTGTTAACGTCTGTGCTCCTTCTCTAAATCCATCGGTATCGACAGATCTAGGGTATTCCCGAAAGGATTCTGACCGTTTGTCTACCAAATGATAGGGTATTCTCTCTTTCTATGATTGGGTTCGCTATCCCTTCTGAGCTTGAATCACGAAATTCAACTTCTCCTTCCCAGAACATTATGAGAGTTAAGAAAACAAGACGATTCTTAGTGGAGTGAATTCATGCCCCAACCTTAATCCTTTATATAGAAACTGATTATGGCATGTAAGCATACACATGCATCCCTTATTTCTATTCTAACACACCAGGCAATCATTATACACATAAATTATTATGGGCATATAAACATAAGCATGTAGTCATGATATTCAGTTCAAAATACAAGGTATAAAACACTTATCAGATCTACCAGGCATGATGCAACTGCTGAGAGGGGTCCTCGTTTCCACCCAACCGTAGGCTCAGTGACTCTAAATGGATTTACCACTAGCCACCCCTGAGCCAGACCACGATGCTTTGAGGTTCAGTCTCCTACTTCCAGCTCAACAGAAATCAAGGACGAAGGTTACTCTCCTTCTCTTGATGCAGGAAAATAATCCAGGACAAAGGTTACTCTTCTTCTCCTGGTATTCATAACTCCATGTGCTTCCAGGGTTTCTCCAGTCTCTTTTGCGATCCCCGTCGCATGCACTGCTCTCCCCCCTTACCATATTTCCTCTCTTGCCAATTTTTTTCTGCAAGGTTGCGTGTGGCACGAATTTCGTTGTTCCTGGTCAGTTCTGAGGGCTGTTATGGATGGGCAGTTCACCCCCATCCCCTCATTAACTCTTGAGGAGCTTCCCCACCTACCATTCTTATGGGAAATCCATTCCAGGATCAGAGAGCTGCTTTGGTTTGTGAGCAAGTATAAACTAGTACAATATTGGCTCGGTGGAAGTTAACACAACCATTCCATGTCCCTTCCACCACCTCTAATTAGCCATTGTGGTCTCTTTTATCACATCCCCCTCCCAGCAATCACGCAACACATATTAATTACATAATTTACATTCATCGACCTTTTATACAAAGGTCCATCAAATCAAACATTCACATCTTTGAGTTTGCCATAGTTCTTGGCCAATATAGTTATTTTTACAGACTAGGGGAAACAGGGTGTTACAGTCATTGTAGAAATACACCCTAGAAATAAATATTTGAACATAAACCATATCATTGAAGCGTGAAGCATTGTATGGACAGGTAACATTTTAAAGGAGTATCGTTGAGATTTGTATCTCTCGATATTTTGAATGTAAACCATATCGTTGAAGCATCAAGCATTGTAGGGGGAGATGAAACTTCAAAGGGATATCCTTAGGATTTGTATCTCTTGCATTATAAGTAGTAAGGTGGAGAACCTTCCAGTTTCTAACTCCAATAGGCCATTCATTCATTCCTATTACACTCGATAACCTATATATTTTCTTGTAATATGTGGATGGTATTTTGTGCAATTTAGGTAAATTGTCTTTCCTACAATTTTTGCCTTTTGTTCAAAATATTAGCTGAAAGTATGGGCTTGCTACTTTGTAGCTCGCTCTTGTTGAATTTTAAACATATTATTTAAATATTTATTTTTACTCCTTTTGACATAGACATCATGGTTTTAGGTAGATAGCTAGGGAACATAGTGTATTGCATGGGGGCGTCACCTTGTTGACCAATATCTTATCACGTTCATTCATAAAGGGGTTTTTAAATTGTTAAAAATAAAGTCATTATATTTATTGTAGGTATTGGGGGGATGTGGGGTCTTGAGGGGTTTATATGTATTGAGGGGTGTAAAAATGGGTATCTAGATAAAATAGGGGTTTCTTTTATTGCAAATATGTATTGGGAGGGGGTTCAACAAAATATTTTGGAAGATATTTGCCAACATCTAGTGAAATTATAGGTATTCTTTAATATCCCATGAACGAAGGCACTATGTCATAGGTTCACATAGTGAATACCCCATGGTGTATTGTGATTAGTGGAAGGGTAGTGATTTGACTTCTCAAGATGCTTGAATTGTTCTGTAAGTGAGAGTACACAATGTCCTAATTTGGTGGACCACATTCACATACAAGTGACATGGGAATGAAAACTTGTATATAACTCATTCACTAGTTAACTACTAATGGTAAATGATACTTACTTGGGTGTATGTTTAATGGTTTACATGGTTTATTTAATGGTAAGTATGGTTTTTATATTTTTATTTACATACGATTCAATTGCCTCTTTTTTTAATGTATTGACTGCATAATTTTACAATTTTTATGTGTTTTAATTTTTTTTTATAGGGGTGGTAGGTGCAGGGGGGTTTTTCTAATACTCCATGGTGTATTGTGATTAGTGGAAGGGTAGTGATTTGACTTCTCATGATTCTTGAATAACTCTGCAAGTGAGAGGACACAATGTCCTAATTTGGTGGACCACATTCACATACAAGTGACATGGGAATGAAAACTTGTATATAACTCATTCACTAGTTAACTACTAATGGTAAATGATACTTACTTGGGTGTAAGGTTAATGGTCTACATGGTTTATTTAATGGTAAGTATCTTTTTTATATTTTTATTTACATATGATTCAATTGCCTCTTTTTTTAATGTATTGATTGCATAATTTTACAATTTTTATGTGTTTTAAATTTTTTTTTATAGGGGTGGTAGGTACAAGGGGATTTTGCTAAAACCTGAGGGACATATAGAAATATCATATGCTTGATGTGTTGCAAAAGCTACAAAAAATCAAGAAGAATCATATGCTCTCTACCAGGGTATACTCTTAGAAAAAGTGCCCATATCGACAACCCTGATAGTCATAGGAGATTCAAGTATAATTATAAAATTCATGGTCTTGAAATCAACTCCAAATGACAATAATTTGGCCTTGATCAAATCATGGATACACAAGGAGATAATAACTCTTCATAAAGTCACATTTTATTAGGTGTTATGGGGATTAAATATCCAAGTAAACTCTTTGGAAAATAAAGGGGACACTCTCAATCTTGGAATTCTCCAAAAAATCATAAGGGGTGGAGCTATCACCCAATCCCCCAAATTTTCTAAGGTTTGGAAATGAGGAATCAAAACATTATAATCAATAGCCACATGCCACTTAGTTGTTTCTAGTATACAAGCAAGAAGCCTGGGCTTGAAACAACAAGCCATCCCCTCATTTACATGCTTGAAATTAAGTCAGCTCTAAGATTTGAACTCCTTGGAATTAGAATGAATCAGGAAGGTGGGATAATGAATTTCATCTAAGAGAGGTTTGTTGCACTGAAGGAAGAAGGAAAGATCAACACGAACCCAAATTGGTAAGATTCTTTCTCAATCTCTAGTTAATACTTTGGAATTATTGTCTTCTTGAGTTGATTTCAAAGTGTGATATGGATGTCTTATGGAATTGGTCTTTAGTGAGAAGGTGGAAATTATGTATGATTCTTTGGTGTGGTTTGGTTTGGTTATCCTCTATTTAGTTTTCTTTTCATTGGAGGGTTAGTGAAACTCTCGTATGGTTACATTAGGCATATTTGTAATTTCAAAAATCACTTAGTCTTCTATGTTTGGGTTTCATCTTGAACCTTATTATTTGGGTACTCTAGATTTGGGTCTCTTCTTGCGTACATTTCAAAACTGCTTTAGATTTCCTTCATTTTGGTTTTGATTTGGTATGATCCCCCAGCTATTTGTTTTGGTGATATAATTTGAGGAATACAGGGTTCTTCTTTGAGTGGTGGAATCTAGGCCTTCTCTATGTAAGGCCTACCTATTTCAAGACTCAAAATAAATAAATATTTTCTATAATCTCCTGCTGAAATGACTGAAATTTAGTTTAGAATTTCTTTCATGATTTTCTTATACCAGGAATAAAAAACAACAACATAATAAAAATAAACAACAACAACATAATAATGATAACAACATAATAATAACAACAACAACATAATAATAACAACAACATAATGATAATAGACCAACTGGTAAAATACATACCTCAACATGTAGGTTTGTTGATTCAGCCCCTGGTTCACTTGTTCTTGTGCTTTCCCAAACTGCCCAACTGAATATTAACCTCTCAGCCAACTCGGAACAACCTCTTCGGCTCCCTAGCTCTAGGAATCCTTGCGGTTTCCTGGCCCCTGAGCTCAAAGTTCTCAACAACAACAATGCCCTGTGAGAGTTTTCAAAACAACCTGTTCTCCCAATTTTCCTCCTCCTCTTCCACCTCTTGCATAATTTTCCAAAAACAAAATGAGACCCCAAGTCCCCTCCTCTCTTTCTTATCCTCCCTTCTCATTCAATTCCCCAACTATCTTATCCCCCTCATTAATTCCCCAACAACATTATGCCTTCATTAATTACTTCACCTACCTTTTAATAATAAAATACGAAAAAGACTTATTTATTTTAATAAAAAAAATTAAATTTAAAATTAACAACTTTGAAAATTAAATAATCAATTTGGGTTGTTACATACACCCAACCTTCAAGAAACTTCATACCGAAGTTAGAGTAATTTACAATACAAGAGTAATGACACATGATTCATACATCCACATCAAATAAACAACATCGTCAATTTAAAATACTTATACATAATAGTGTACATGTGCAAGGCATGCATGTGTAGCTAGCACATACAAGACTCACACATGTACTAATGACAATAATTATCACACCCAAATAAATCTCTTAATTACAATAATTTAGCACAATCAACATTCACTTAGATAATTGTAGTTCAATTAAATAAATATAAACATACATATATACATATTTTTCAAAATGAGGAAATCAAGAAATTCTACCATAATGCGAAAGCCCCACACACTCTCAACTACTTCTAGTCATCCTTCCTCCATAACCTACTTCCATCTTCCATCCCTATCCTTGCTCTACTAGACTATGTTGGAGCATCAATTATATTGACTTAACTCTAGATAGAACCCATAAGAGGAAGTGGCAACTCTCTTGACCAAGCTTCCCCAACAGGCATCTGGTAGTCATCATCACATGTCTAGGGGAGCGTGAGCTAACACTATCCTCCCATGACTCCAGGTTTCATAGGATACATGGTGGGAAATGCCTCCACCCCTCCTAATAGAACTAGAGTCAACACCCTACCATGGACCATACAGTGGCACTGTGTTGTTGGGAATTTTGTCATCGTATATTCAGTTTTAGGCAGTCTTGCCACCTGAAAAACCTGCACTTGTCCACATATCATAGCAATGCATTTGAACCAACATAATTTCACATACAAAGATTCATACCATATTGTTTCTCGGTTGATGCTCATGAGATCAACCTTTTATCATCATTATCCTTTGGCTATTTCATTGCCTCTTTACCTGCAGATTAGTCTATAACACAAACTCATACATATCCATGCATTATCATCATGTAGATGCATTTAATCATAATCTCAATTCGGTATCCACGTACCAACAAATTTAAATGTCAAAATTTTCAAGTTATAAATAGATTGCATACTATCGATCATAATTCAAATAACGTTAAACATTCATAGAATTGACATTCACATAGGTTCATATGTCTTAAAAGTTCAAGTCTATCATTAATAGCTTCACAGTGAATAGAAAATAAAGATGATAAGGCCTTAAGTAATTCTAGTTGTCTAAGTCAAAAGGTGGCATTACATACACCCAACCTTCGGGAAACATATTGCCGAGGTGGTAAAAAAAGTGAGGGACAATCTCGCCATAAGGTCTTTGCATCCTCCCAAGTAGAAGATCATGGTCTATACTTGTCCCAATGGACCTTAACTTGGTCTACTAGACGGTTCCTGAGCTGTTGGACCCTACGGTCCAATATGCGTAACGGTTCAACCATGAGGGTTCTCGCATCTGATACTTGTAATTCCTTCCAATTCAATTTATGAGATTCGTCAGCAACATAATGACGTAGAACATATACATGAAAAACATTATGAGTTTTATGCAAGTGGGGTGGCAGTACGAGACGATAGGCAATGGGTCCAATTCTCTCTCATATTTTGAACGATGCTATAAATCTAGGCGACAACTTTGTCCCCTTCTCGAACCAAATGGTGCTCTTATTAGGCCTAATACGAATGAAAACTTGATCTCCCACTTTATAACTTCGGTCAGTCCTATGTGTATTAGCATAAATTTTCTATATATCATGTGCTTCCTTTAGTCATTGCCTAATCTGAATCACATGTTCCTCCATCTCTTGAATCAATTATGGTCCAACTGTCACTTGATCTTCTAACCTTTCCCAACTCAACAATGTCCTGCATGGCCTTCCATATAGAGCTTCATAGGGTGGCATTCCAATGGAGCTATGAAAACTGTTATTGTAGGTGAACTCTACCAAAGGTAGGTACTTCTCCCCATGGGTTTGATTATCCATAACATACATCCTAAGCATGTCTTCCATAACCTAATTAACTCTATGGTTTTTCCCATCTATTTCAGGATGATATGTTGTGCTTAAGTTGAACTGAGTTCCCAACGCTGACTGCAAACTTGTCCAAAACCTAGATGTGAATTGTGAGTCTTTATCTGAAATGAACTTCTTGGGTAACCCATGCAGATTGATGACCTCACTTATAAACACACGTGCCACATCAGTGACATCATAAGTGTATCTAACTAGAATAAAATGAGCACTCTTGGTCAACTCATCAACTATCACAAGAATGGCATTGTGTATGTGCGATGTGAATGGCAATCCCACAAAAAAATCCATAGAAATGACTTCCCACTTGGACATAGGAACATCATGCGGTTGTAGGAGACATGTTAGGTGGTGGTGGTCAACCTTCACTTGTTGACACTCTAGGAACTTGACGACGAAATAGACTACATCACGATTCATGCCTACCTAGAAGAAAAGCTTCTTCATGTCTGCGTACATTTTCTTCACACCCGGATGTGAACAATAAATTTCTCTATGGGATTCCTTGAGTATGATGCTTCGAATATCCCCACCTTCGGGGATGTACATCCTTCTCTGATATCTTAATAATCCATCTGCTTCTAGGTTATATCCTTCATACTTTTGATCTACATTCCTCCCACTCTAGAGGGTTGAAGTAACCTTTAAATACCAACTATCTACAAGAAGTTTCCCCAACACATGCTCCCTCATATTAAATTTTAAGGGTACCAAGGAGAAGACACGTGGTCTCCTACTCAAGGCATCCGTGACCACATTCTCCTTTCCCTTGATGTATGAAATTCAAAAATCATACTCACTCATAAACTCACTCCAACACCTCTGTCTCGCATTGCAATCCCTTTGAGTGAAGAGATTCTTTAATCTTTCATGGTCTGTTTTGAGCTCAAATCTTTGCCCCACTGGATAATGCCTCCAAAGCTTCAAATCTAGCATTACAGCTTCCAACTCTAAATCATGAGTACCGTAAAGCTCCGCATGTTTCTTTAACTTTATTGACGCATACACTATCACTCCCCCATATTGCATTAGCACGGCTCCAAATCCTTGCTTCAAGGCATCCATGCAAACAGTGAAGTCTTTTTCCATATCTGACACTTGTAGAATTGATGCACTAGTTAATAACCTCTTAAGCTCGATGAATGCAATATCACATTCTTTTTTCCATTCATACCTAACCCCCTTGCGCTGCAAGGTGGTGATGGGTTTCGCAATTTTAGATAACCTTTCCACAAACCTCTGATAATAACCCTCTATCCCCATGAAGCTTCTTTCTTCATGATCATTTTTCGGCACTGGCCATTCCATAATGGCCCTTACCTTTTCTATGTCCATAGAGATTCCTTCACCGGAAATGATATGACCTAAATAGTGAATTTCTTTCTAGAAGAAAGAACACTTCGACAACTTGCCATACAATTTGTTCTCTCTAAGCATGATAGCACTAGTCGCAAGTGTTCCTCATGTTCTCTTTCATTCTTGGAATAGATGAAGATATCATCCAGAAAGACATGTACAAAGTAGTCTAAGTACTTTCGAAATACACCATTCGTGAGGCTCATGAATATTGTTGGCGCATTGGTCAAACCAAAAGGTACAACAAAAAAATCGTAATTCCCAAACCGAGTTTGAAAGGCAGTTTTAGGAATATTGCCTTCCTTAATCCTTAATTGGTGATACACTTATCACAGATCAATTTTTGATAAAATTGATGCTCCTTTCATCTAATTAAAGAGGTCATCTATCTGTGGCATTAGGTACCTATTTTTCACTGTAGCACGGTTCAAGTCCCTATAATATATACACAATCATAAGGAACCATCCTTCTTCTTGACAAAAATTACTGGTACACCCCAAGGTGAGGCACTAGGCCTTATTATCCCTAATTCAAGTAGTTCCTTCAACTACATCTACAACTCAAAAAATAATGGTGCTTTCATCCTATAAGGTGTCTTGGAAATTGTCTCCACACCTGATTTTAGCTAGATGGTAAAATCAAACTCCCTCTCAAAGGGTAACCCTAGAAACCCTTTCGAAAAAACATCCTTCAAATCCGACAATACTGGGTATTGATCCATGGAGGGTCCTTTACCTTCATTGACTTCTTCCACTACATATAATTGGCAACCTTGCCTTATGCAATGTTTAACCTTCATGGTCGAGATAAAGCATAGAGACACCTTCCTCTGTACATCGTGGATCTATACTAACCTTCTTCATCGTCAACACAAAACACCCTTTTAGCAAAACAATCTACCATAACTCGATGGGCTTATAACCAGTCCATTCCAATGATTAGGTCATACGTCCCTAGATCAGTGACGTACACCTTCAACCTAGTAGTACACATTGCCAGGTCTACTAGACAATTATCGACACTAGGTCCTACTACTTTTTTTCCCCCCAAAGCCATCTTGACTTATTTAAATTCATTGTGCTCGTAGGCTGCCAACCCACACTTTTCTAATGCACAAGGTGAAATGAAACTATCTGTAGCGCCAGAGTCAAATAAAATTTTAACATTGACATGATTTAGCATACCTGATGACTCCACCACTATAGATTGATGTTCTCCCTAGAGATTATTGACCACTGCATAAATCTGGTGGCTACTACTCACTCTTCCCATCAGGGCTTTTCCTTCTCTATGCACAAAGCCTGCTTGTGACTCTGGAAAATCACGTTGGTAATGAGGTCCTCCACACCCCCAAAAAGTAACACGAGATGGAACCTACACACCGCCCTGTGACGATATCTGAAATGAGTTCCTTCCCCTAGAACCCTTGCCACTACTTTTTTCTCCCTGAGAAGGTCATGGACCTTCCTGCATCGTTGGTGATGAGTGGGATGTTGCACTCGCTGACATTGAAATACATGTTGTAACTTCTCTAGGAGTGACTCTATTTCCATAAGGAGGTGGCTTAGGGATTCCTCCCCTAGAGAAAGTCCTAGGGGCCTTCCCCACAAATCCAATATGTTGTGGAATGGTTGACTTCATACCTTTGTTTAAGCTCATATGATCCTACGCGTAACGAGCATTTTCAACTGCTTTGGCTACTGATGATGGTTTCCACATTGTACCATGACCCTTATCTTAGGGTTTAACCCATACAAAAAATGTTATGCCTATCTTTGATCGGTATCCATGTACAAGACATATTTTAACAACTCCATGAACCTGATCTCGTACTCTTCCATGGTCATGTTTCCATGAACTAGAGCATGAAATGTTCCTACTTGTTGTTCCTCATAGTACGCAGGAAAATATTTCCTCTAGAACCTTTCCTCAAAAAGCTCCCATGATACGGTGTCTAGGGTAAGGTGCAATTTCCTCTACAGGTTACCCCACCAGTTCAAGGCATTGTCCCTCAACTGAAAGATTGTTATATTCTCCTTTGATGTGGAAGAATAGTCTCTTAAGGAAAAACATCGTGTCATTCCTTCCAACCATGCCTCTGCACATTCACTTGCATGGCCCCCAACAAACTCTGGGAGTTTTATCTTCTGCAGTTCTCTGGTGATGTCGCCTGGTGGAGGACCTCCCTCTGATTCCCTCATTGCTTTAGGGTTACCCGCTCCACATGGTGGGGGTTTCACTTCGACATATACTGACTGACATCCCTTTAATGTCTCATTAATAACCTCTAAGGAAAGAAAAATGAGAGCTAATTCAGGTGATGATGATGGAAGTGCCGACATTGGCAATCCTTTTGATGATGCCCCTCGGCCTTGATTTCCCTGAGTCCTAACCATATTGAATAACTGAATCTTCATCAAAACATATGCTTATCACAGAAGATTTTAAGGCATTCCACATTTTCTCAAACTTATACTTTCAAACATAGGGTTAGGCGTAAGTTTTTTTTTTACTTGTCTGTAAACAAACATTATGTTGGCAATTTCAGTTAACAGAAAGCAAATTAGCGAATACTTGTCATTGATGGCAAGTACAGTTGTGGTTGCAGTGATGACAATAGGAATGAATAACAGCGCAACAATAATCGGGAGGAGAAGAGTCAGTGACCGTAGGATCTTATTCAAATTTCCCGAAAGAACGAGGGCCATCAGATCTGTAGAAGTTGCGAGAGAGATAACTCATCGGAGAATCGGGAATCGGATTTTCACGAGTCTCATGAACAATGTCAATGAAAACCCCGAAATCGCGAGATGCGATTTCGCGATTTGATCACAGCCGTTAAATCAAGCAGGGATCTGGACCGTTCATTCGTATGGACGTGTGGAAGCCAGGAGGCTTCATCGGAGATTTGGGGATCGGGATTTCATAATACAAAGAACACAATGCAATGAAAACCCCGATTTCGCGATATGAGAAATCCCAACTGAATCTGCACCGTCATATCAACATGAGATCTAGAACGTTGATCCAACTCACGACGGTAGACCACGTCACCCAGGGACACGTGGCACAACCAGGGAATGACATGTGTCAGGCAGATTTAACTCTTCGGGCACATGCAAGTCACGAATCAGAGTGACACGTTGCAGGATCTAACACGTGTCAAACCACGAGTGACATCAGCAGAGGCATCGGCGATCGGGACTTTGTAATGCCAAA
>SNQJ01S0218844.1:0-15265 GCA_010110895.2 Picea sitchensis
TACTTGACCAATGATTTTAAATTAAAACAAGCCTTTCGTTATTGCAAGGATGGCTTATGCCAATTTTCAAGATGGGGAAAAACAAATGTATGTGAAATGTTTTATTGTTTTACAAAACAAGTGAAATTATGGTTGTCTCACAATTCCGGTCATGTGGAGGTGCAATTCCTACCGTTTGACCAATGTGGGTATAAATAAAGAATAAAAATTAAATTGTTTAAAAGAATGAAAAGACTTGAAAGCAAAACTACTCCAACAATGGCACTAGTGGAGGCACAATGCCTACCGTATTGGCCAAGTTGGGTATTATGTAACAAAAAGAAGACTTTTGAAAATGAAAATGCAAACACCACAACTATGCCACAAGTGGAGGCAGAATGCCTACCGTTTTGTTGCCAAGTATGGGTGTAAAAAATGAGAAATCCTAACTATTACAATATCATATTTTTAAGGTAACTTTGCAAGAAGGCACACCCAAGAGACTCTCAAGGGTGGCGTACAATCACTTTAGAAGGGTAGAAGAAGGGTGGACTTGATGTCCAACTTGAAGATGCCCTTTGGGGGCCTTTGGAGCCAAATAGCTTGTAGCAACTCTCCCTTTATGCTAGAAATCTGCAAGAAATAATGTTAAAGGATACCCTTCAAAATGCTACAAAACCATACAATTTGTTGGATAGATTAAGCCCAAATAAACAATAAATTGAAATAGAAATTTTGAGATTTTTATGAAACTTCTAGCATCTATTCTATGTCATAACAATATATTAGAAATATGAAGAGGAAAAGGAAACAATAGTTAGATAATTATTAAAACTTTGGAAAGTTAAAGAGTGTTGGCTCTCCACTCCAGAGTCAATCCTTCAACCCTTAGTGACTTCCAAGTAAGCTTGCCCTTTGCTACACGAGAAGAAATGAATGTGAGAGTATCCAAAGAAGCTTGCAATATACTTTCCAAACTAACTAAGTAACTACCACAAAACCAATAGCAATACTACTATCAATAATATTCAAGCAAAATACTTTGTTTAAATCTCCACATACAAACTAGTGAAAGAAAAACATGAAACTAAATGAAAAGATATCACCTCAACAACACAAAATGGCACACCAAGAAGACTCCTAATGCACCAAAAATTCTCCAAAGTTTTCTTTATTATCCACCAAAATATCACCACAAATACTTGTGGAAAAACTTACACATGAGAGAGCACATGAGGGCACTTGAGAGAGAGGGAGAAGATGAAAATTTTAGCATAATAGATTTGCTATGAGAATAGATGATAAAATGAGTGGAGGAGGCCTCAATTTATAGGAAAGGAGGAAAAGGGAGCCCACTTGGATGGGCTCCAAGTGTCACCCATCCAAAAGGAGGAGGGTCTCATCAAGTGGGACGCACTTTTAGGGAAAGAGGGCAAGTGGGAGGATGAGGGGTGTGTTGGGAAGGGGGAAACCCCTTTCCCTATTATCTAAAAGTCAAGTGGGGTCAAGTGGGAAACTTTCCTAAAGTTTTAGGGGTTCCCATGGTTTATTTCATTTTTTATGAAATATGAGCAAGAGGGGGGGTGCCCCTCTTCTAGTGGGTTGATCAAAGTGGGTAGTGGGTTTGGCTAAGGGGGTCTTTCTAAGTTAGAAAATGTTTTCCCAACTTAGGAAAGGCTATTGGGACACTTTTAACACACTCTCTCATGACTTTCATGACTTTTACAAAATTTGGCTATTTTAATTAAGCCAATTACATGCTGATTTTTTACTGACTTTGACTCCTCATGGACAAAGACGAGCAAAACTTGTACAAATGAGACAAGACTTGGTCCAAGGGTGTAGGGGTGTATGAACCATTTGATTTGAGTACTCATACCCCTATACAAAATGCCCAAGGACCACTTTTTTACATTTTACATCGAAAATAATTAGAAATCTCCAGTTTGCGAGAATTTTAATTATAAAAAAAACCCTTATCAAAACTTAATGGAATTCCGCGAGACTCTAGGGAATGTCTAACATGGTCATTTAAAATATTCCTAGACCTTAGTTACATAGGTCTCGTCCATTAGAACGCTTTTCACTACTTTGGAGAAATTATTGTGGGGAGTGAAAAACTCAAGGAAAATTAATAAGGCTGAAAAGCCCAATTAATAACCTGAGGATAAAAAACACCCAGTGAAAGGAACTCTCCTAATAAAGAAATCCTAATGCAACTGAMTTAAACTATGATCCATGTAGACCTATTAGATTATTATCCCACGCAGGGGAGCGAAAATTCCAATTACAACAAAATGCTGAAGGCCAAAACTGCCTTGTAGAACCAACAAGWCTTCAACTTGGTAGCACCATCAGGTGCATATCTTCATGTTACATGAAGTTGACCCCCTAGTTGAATAGGTGGTCAACAAGATCAAAGCATGAAAAAAAACATCACTCACTTATTGAAGCATTTAAACATTTAGGATTTTAGATCTAAGCATCTAAGAAAAAGATTAAACTTTGAAGAGCTTTAAGCATGCAATTAGATCTAGTTAAGTTATTATGCCCAATAGGCTTAAACTAAAGAACTATTGCGTATGAGATCTAGATCTAGAATATTTTAGACATTAAGCATTTAGAGATCATCAATCACATATTAAACCCTAGCCCTACCACTTGGGGTATTCCTCTCCCAAACGGTAGGCAATTAATTAGCTTGCTTAGTCTTTAGAAAATATTAAGAAAAGAGAGAAGCAAGCAAGCAAGAGAATGAAGCAAGAAGGAAACAAGCAAATAAGAGGCAAACCCTAATCCCCACGTCCTAGGGTTTGGGAGATGCCTTTCATCTAACAAACCCCACATCCTAGCTCAAAGAGGCCAAAAAAATGCAAAAAGGTGAAGATCTATGTTAAACCCTAGCTTCCCCAAGGCTCACACGTGGGAGGAGGCTGTACCACTCCTTTTCCCACAACTATGAGCCACTAAAATCAGCAAGAAGAGGAAGAAGAAGCTCAAGAAAACACTAAAAATGAAGAAGAAGGTTGAGAAATAGCTACCAATCCCTTTGGGGGGTCTTTGAGTGTTGTGTGGATGCCTTTGGAAGCCAAACCCCCTCTCAACCAGATCTGAACTTGCAAAAACCAGCAAGGTATCCTTTCTGGAAATGTTACACACAACCAAAAAAGTGAAGAAAAACTTGTCTTTTTAGGGCAAAAATTTTTCTTAAGAAAAGTTGATAAATTTTGATATAAATAACCTATCTTGATAAGTTAAACTAGCTGAAATATATGTGAAAGTGAACAGAAAATAGAAGAAGAGTAAAGGGTGAGAAAGCTTGAAGTTTGTATGTGTTTCAAGGGAAGAATCTTCCTTGGTGTATTCCCAATGAAACCCTTGAAATTAAACCTGCAAAACTTGAAAGGTGATGTGCATACAAGAGATAGTATGTTGCATATACTTACAAGATGACATTTCAATCCTATCTAGAAAAAAAAGATATATAGATCTACAAGCATGTGCATTACTAGATCTACCCAAGTAACATTTTACCTAAGATCCAATGTGTGCAATCACTAAACAAATTTAAACAATTTTACCTCATGTATATGGCAAGAAAAAGCATGTGCATAACTCTTTCAATAGCCCTCCAAATTTTTCTCTTTATTACTCGAGAAGAGGATCTTGGAGAAAACTATCTCCAAAACCCTAAGAGCTAGAGAATGTAAAATGTGGAAAGAAAGAGAGAGAGAGAGAGAGAGAGAGAGAGAAATCAAGTAGCATAACATTAGCTCAAGATATGGTGAGTTGGGAGTGAGGAAAGGAATCTATTTATACTTGGAGAGACAAACTCACCCCTCTTGGATCAATGCCATGTGTCCACCACCAAGCATTAGAGTAGATCCCAAGGCTAGGGCGCACCTCTTAGGGTTTAGATCTTAGATCTAGGGTGTAGAAGGTGTGGAAAATGTTGGGATCAAGCAAAAGGGGTGTGGGAGGCCTTGGGATAAGTGCTAAGGAAGCTGAAACGGTTTAAATAATTTTTTAAAAATTATTTCTAGAAATTTCTAGATGGAGGGGGGGCACAACTCTCCTTGGAGGGCGCACCACTTGGGGATGAGGAGAGGATGGAGGGTAATGAATGAGGGATAGGTTGTTGAGATGAGGGAAGGAGGGACGTGGGGGTGAGAGGAAGCACACCAACCAATGGAAGGGCCCTCACCAATCAAAATAACAGATGCCACGTCTTTCTCCTCAAAGGGGGGCGTAACTTTCCCCTAGGGCGTCACTTTTTCAGGGAGTTGAGGGGGTGAAGGGGTAGAAAGGGTTAGATCAAGGTTGGGTGGTTAGGTTGGGCTTAGGGAGTCTCTCTCTAACCTCTATCCATCATTTAACATCCTTTTAACTCATTATTACAATTTTACAATTTTGCCATGTTTGGACTTTAGCAATTAAAATTGTTGTTTTAGACTGATCAACACTCTGGGTGTACAAACCCATAGCAAAAGTTGTCCAACTGAGCTGAAACTTGGTCCATGGATGTGGGGGGTGCTAATCCATTTCTTTTGAGCATAAATACCCCTATCAAAAATCCAAGGACCTAGTTTTTTACAATTTTTGCTAAAAAATAATCAATTAATTAAATAATTAAACCTCCAAACTTAGGAAAATTTAATTAAAAATTAATTAATTAAAAAAAATTAACTTAGACTCGACGGAATTCCGCGAAACTTTCTAAGATGTCTTGCATGGTCATTTACAATGATTCCCTATAATAGTTACCAAAAGATAAACCCATTGGAACGTTGTTCACCACTTTGGAGGAATTATTGCAAGTGTGAGGGAAAAACTCAAGGGAAATCAATAAGGTTGAACAACCCAATTGATGACGTGAGGATAAAAAACCCTCGGTCAAAGGAACTCTCCCTGTGAACCGATCCCAAGGTAACTGACCTAAACATGACTCATGCAGAACTATTACATTATTAACCCACACAGGGGTGCGAAAATTCCAGTTACAAAAAGAAGTGTTGGGGCCAAACACTGCCCTGTAGAACCAAAATCTTCGACAAATTTGCATCTGATGATGCATCTCTTCATGGCACATGGAATTGACCACCTGTGTTGGAGAGGCGGTCAACAGGGTGGAAGAACCCCAATGGAGTGATATTGAGGTGTGTTGATGAGCTAGAGTCTAAGAAACTCTTGATTGACTTCCATTCAGGATTTTGTGGTGGACACTATGTGGCTAAAACTACCGCCCACAAAATCCTCAGAGCAGGTTATTATTGACTGACCATTTTCTCAGATGTACACAAAATGGTCAGGGGTTGTCAGCAGTGTTAACTATTTTCAGGGAAGCAAAATCTAGCAGCCTTGCCTCTTCAGCCTGTTGTTGTCGAAGCTCATTTTCAGCAGTGGGGCCTTGATTTTATAGGTCAGTTCAAAGACAATTCAAGTAATGGTTTTACTTGAATAATTATAGCCACTGACTATTTCACTAAGTGGGTAGAAGCAATACCCACTAAGCATGCAACCGACAAAGTGGTCATGGATTTCCTTGAAGATAGGATAATCACTCGGTTCAGTGTGCCCGCCAAAATTACCACTGATAATGCCAAGGCCTTCAGTTCTATAGATTTATCTGCTTTCTGTTTTAAGTATGGCATTGTGTTGTCCCACTCTTCAAACTATTATCCCCAAGGTAATGGTCTTGCTGAATCCAGCAATAAGAACTTGATGAATATTCTCAAGAAAACGGTAAGAGATAATAAGAGGTCATGGAATAACAAAATAAAGTTTTCATTATGGGCAGACAGAATAACTAAAAAGAATTTCCACCAGTAAAAGCCCCTTCGATCTTGTCTACGGTCTTGATGCTACCTTGCCATTGCACCTTAAGCTTCCATTGTATCAGTTTGTTCAAAAGTATGATCTAGATGAGGATTTCTAGCAGAACAAGATTGATCAGTTGATAGAGTTAGATGAAATCAGATGGAAAGCATTGAATCAGAGCATAAAGAATCAGAGCAAGGTGAAGAATACTTTTGATAAATCTTCACTACGTAGAATCTTTCAGGAAGGGGACATAGTCCTTCTTTGGGACAAAAGAACGGAAAAGCCAGGGAACCATGGGAAGTTTGACAGCTTATGGACAGGTCCATATATTATACAGAGTTCATCTAGCAGGAATTCGTTTTACTTAAACAATTTGGATGGTGAGAATTTGGCCCTTCCAGTCAACGGCCAACTTCTCAAGTTGTTCTTCACAGAGGTCATCTGATGCCCATGGGGGCATCTATTGTATCATACTCTCTAACACTTATCTTTGTACATTATGCTTTGTCTTTTATGTACATCATTTATTTGTTGTATTTTATGGACATGTATATATGCTTTGTTGTATTATATGTATTTGTACTTTATCATTTGCAAATTATGTTTAATGTCGGTTTTGTATGGATATGATTGCTGACATGCGTTCATGATGCAGGAAGCATAGGTCTGGATTCTTTCATGGTCTCCTACAGATTTATAGATCAACCACACATCCCCACATGGAGCCAATGTTATCCACTAGTTTGCACAAGCTGAATTTTCTGAAGAACCGCCAAAGAATGAGCAATCAGTGTTCATATTTGCAGAGTTCAGAGTTCAGTGGGTCTTGTAAAAGACCCATTTTTTCTTCATTTTCACCATTGTAATAAATGTCCTAAGTATGAGATATTGTAAAAGGATATTGGCCACCTAAGACCAGGAGTGAGCACATACTTTGGAGTGTTTTTTTCTACTTGATAATTATTTTTTCTGCTTGCCTTAGTGAGCGATTAAATAATTTCTAAGTTTTTTCACTCAAAAGACTAGCTCCAGAGACGAAATATGTACTGTCGATCAGGTCTTGGCATGGAAAATCCAATGTCTAGTGTCTAAATGTATATGAGCTCATACTAGAACATATTGATTGAGTCATTTGGAAATTGCGGCTAGGTTTGATAGGTTTTTTTTAAGTTTTCAGTGAATTAATTAAATTCCCGCAAAAATGGAATTTATTAATTCTGAGTCAATAAATGTAAAAAAGATGGCATCAAACATTGTCAGATGCCATATTTACAGTTGTTTTCCAATCCAGAGTATCATGTAAACCCCTATTTCCCATCTTTCAAGGCAAAAAAATGATTATTATCACTAAAAAAGCAAAATTACTCGAAAAATACAAAAAAATAGGTAATTAAATTAATCTCCTAAATTTTAGGAGAACTGGGGAACATGTTAAAAACATGTTTTTTCATGTCCCCGGTTGACTGGAGACCTAAATCGAGTTAAGTAAACGTGAGGTCAACTACTTGAGGTGATGTGGACTTGGGGGAGATCCCAATGAGGGAACTCAACCCCACTCTCCTATGTGGCGCGTTCTAAAGCAAGGGCCCACATCCCAAAGACGCACGCATTCCCTAACTACCCTTTCACTCCCACTCTCACCTCACTTCACTCCCTATCCACTACTCTTCCACTCCACGTACCTCCACACCACTCCACATCCACTACCCTCATCTCTTGCGCATCTACTCTTCCACTCATGCACAACTCCTCATCACCTATGCATTTCCTAAACCCTAAACAAAACCCTAGCGCATCCCTAATAGGAGTTATCACCCCCATTTGCTATATAAGCAAGGGTCGACCTCTCCCAAACTAGTTCGGTCTTGGGCAAGCACTTGTAATATTGTTGTAATCATTCTGGAATAGTAAAGACTTTGGAGCTATTTTGGTGTGGACTCAAATGTGTGGATGCTTTGATCTAAATGCAATTTTCTTCATGAGGTATTATGTATCTTACATTTCAGTTTTGTGATTAATTGGTAAAGCCTTGAAGGTATGTTATCATATAGCAGGGTAAGATTAATCTAGCTTGATTTATCTTATTGCTTCTTTATTTCATAGACTTTTACATAGCATGCTTTATTTTCGGTTAAATTAACATGCGTGTGTGAGTTGTGTTGTGTAGGGAAGACCTTTAACAATTTTGTTGTAGGATTGCAGTGTATAGTTGCAGGTTCCTCAAGCTTGGAGGATCGACAGGTGGTTGTTTCAACCGTCATCATCCAAGAAATTCGAAAATCAAGCTCCCTCTTCTTCACATCAAGAGAACCCCATAGCCCAAAAGTTCCAGACTCAAGCGGAAACTCCAGAAAAATCGATAAAATTCCTTTCCCCATCTTTTTATTTAATTGCAAGCTGCTTGGAATAACTCTAAATTTCAATTTTAAAGATCTGAAGTCTACATGCATTTTTTTCTAGATCTAGGCTATAATTTATCAATTTCAAAGGATAGATCTACGCCAGTTTTAAGAAAATTGTTTGATCCTTTCACCTAGAACTTAGATCAAAATTTTTGCTTCGTTTTAAACTTCTTATCAAGCTAATTGTCTTCCTTATGTTAGCTGTTTTAAAACAGAAAACAGAAGCATTCAAAGGATCCTAAGTTAGGTCCATGCAAACTGCCCAAAAGGCCTAAAACAATTTGCATTTTGCCTTAGAAAATTTTCCAAAAATTTTGATAAAAATTTCATTTGTTTAAAATCTTTTCTCATCATTTTCTAACTTTGTTTACTTGTTGTTTTATTGTAGCAAATACAGGTTCAAGAGGAGATTATGCCAGTTTTGGGCAAAATCAAGGCTCCCGGGGGACCCTGGGGTTTTTTAACTTCGTCCAGCGAAGTTTTCCTTTTTTCAATCTCTTTCTTGTATTCCTCTAAACGATCCAATTATAAGGATCTTTTTCTTTCTAAAGAAGCTAAAAGCTTAAAAGAGAACATTGGTTATCTTTTGTAATAGTGCAATAAAAGCGGGCCCTTTGTGCCTAGTTTCTTCATCCCCGTTAGAGGGATTTGTGTTGTGGGTTTGGTTTCTTTTTGGTGATTGATGCATGCTTAAAATCTAGTAATCAAACAAACAAGTAAAATACATCGAACACACTACAACACTCTAATTTTTCATGCATGTCAACTAAGTCTTAAAATCTATCATGCATGTTTATTTAATCTTCTACTTCACGTTTACTTCTTTGCAACAGTGTTTAAATTTCTAAAAGTATCTTGTAAATCTTTTTCTCAACTACAAAGCAGGGTACTTAAACTTAATTGTTGCAAATCCATTTCTCTATTTTCAAGTGTTTGTGCAAGTACTTCAGTTACAAAGCAGGGTGTGATTTATCTTTTTCCAAGCTTTTATTCAAGTAATTGAACCTTGCTAGCTTAATAGGACAATCTTTGAAGTTGTTAGTTCATTGGGAGGAAAACGCCTAAAAGTGACCTGCGAAGTAAGACGGTTTACCGTGTTGTACATCCAACACTTTTGGTGAGTTTACTGGTGAGACCATTGGGTTTCGGTAAACTCTCAGCAAGTCCAAGAAAAGAGCTAGCCTCCAAAGGGGCCAAACACTCTTCACTAACTAAACACAAAATTTACCTTAATAAAATCTTTGATCTACACTGCCCACAACTCCTTTTAAGACATTGGTTAAAAAGTACATTTATTTATCTTATGTGAGCAGTTACACTTATGCATCTTGTCTAACTTTCTTTTATGCTCTTAAGTCTTGCAGATATTGTATCCTTTGATTTATGAATGTCTTATGAGCAAAGTGTTTTATGATGATGATAAATGCCAAGTGTTAAATGATCTAATTTTGTTTCAAGCAATAAACTCCTAGATCAAGTGTCTTTTCTTTCTTAGTTTAGAAAAGCCTTAGATTTATTTTATAGGGACTACCCCCCTTGTCTTTGCTAGGAGTTGGCCTAGACGAAGGAGTTGAGGATCAGGTGACATCACCTTGACTCAAAACTTGCCCCCAAGGACACACCAAGTGGATTGAAGATTTCTTCCACGTTACCTTAGGTGTGTATTAGGACGGCAACAGTCTCATAAGTCACGGAGATCATAGCAATGTCAATCACATCTAATCATCAAGTTTATTAAACATGTGCATAAAACCCCTTTTACCTGGACAAGTGCTCAAATACATTATACTATTCTACAAGCCAAGTTTGGAGGAAATGTCAGGGTGTCCTATTGGGCTAATGCTCACTGGATGTGGGGTGTTTCCGAAAGATATAAAATCTAAGCCATGTTAGTGGGTGAAGTGGATAAGGGATGTCTGGGCAAGGGGTGCAGTGATAGCAGGGAAATGCATGGTTTACTTGTGGGTGCCTCTGTAGAGGGTGAGCTGCACCTGTCATGGATGCAAATGTTTCCAAGCCCACTCATGCTTTTTGTCTTTTTCTTATTGATTTTTCTTCAAGAAGTTGGATAGGGGACACTGTCCTGGCGTGATGACCAGTGGTGGCAATGTTACCCACAAGCATTTCATAGAAATGAGAAGGCTGGCTCGTGATGAGACCCCCTATACTCTAACTAGGTCTTGTTTTATTATTTTTATGGGTCCCTTTGTTTCTTGTTGAGAAGATTTTTACTGCTTTCTCGGGGATCCCTGGGCGAAGCATCTCGAGGTTTCATTCTTGGATTTTATCTTTTTGCCAACTACTTTTACCCTCTGGGCCTTTAGCCCCTTCTTCCCACAAGGTAAGGTACAACCCTTAAATATTTGTCCAACCCAATGCCCAAACCAGTGTAATGGGATGGATGAGCGGGAGAAAGATGGAAAGTGGTAAGTATGGTGGGAGCGAAAGATGGCTTCTCATGAATTCCCCCCAGTGGCAACTTAAAACCTATGGGCACAAGCTTACTAGGGCATCCTGTCATTCCCCCCTTGATATGGTCAAGTGAATAGGTATAACATCCAAGCACCCGTTAGAAACAAAAAGCATTAAATGCACATATTCAAAGGTTTTGAGGATTAGAGTGACACATACCATGATACCCGGACTCATTGCCTCATGGAGCAAGATCTATTTCTGCTACAGGACCAGGCTGAGGCGATGGATGTTGCTGCTGGTGACAAAGAGGAGGCGCTGAAGAATAAAAATATGGGCCCTCCAGGCCCATGCTCAAGTCGATCTAGCTCTCGGTACTCCATGTCTAGGACCTGTGGGCCTCGAGACATAATCTCCTTAGTTATCCCTAAACTGGGGGATAACATCTGGCTCTAACTCGGGGATATGTGTTCACCGTAGAGCGCATGAGAACCTTAGCATCTCTTGGCATAAGCTTTAACCTACTTGATCTCAACATAAAGATGTTAGTAGTCATTTGGGGTGGTGATATCACCCCCAACTCATATATATATAAATGAAAGAAAGCATATGTACAAATGTGAAAGCAAACTATTATACCATGAAATGAAAATGGTATATACAATGAATGCAAATGCCTACTTACTTGTACTTACCTTTCGGCTGAATGTTAGGTGTAGTCAAATGACCAGTGGAACCATCCTAGCAATGTCTCAAAATACCTGCCTATGTGCTTCATCATAAACCCAAAAAGTGATAAGTTAAGCACAAAAATAACATGTGTTAGAGAATGTATTGTATCGTCGGAAACCATAAAGTCTAACTCATGGAGACGGGTGGGAGGGATAAAATCATGCCAAGTCATTCTCTGAGGAAAGTGCTCAATCCATTTCAAGAAGGGATCGTGAAAATTCAAAGGTTCAGAAAACTGACTCAAAATCTCTGAAAGCTGGCTACCTAGAACGTCCTCATAATCTGAAACCCTGGAAAGGATCGACAAGGATCTAGAAGAAGACTGAAAAATTCTTAAGGGAAGGTTTAAAGGCTGAGATAAGAGGCCTTTTCTTGAGGTATTCAACCTACCCTTGAACTCTAGGGTTTGCCTCAAAGGAAACTCAATGCAAAAGACATATTTCCCAACTACACCTTTAATGACACAACAAGGTAAGGTAATCGGAGGTGATTGGAGAAAGATGTCACAAGAATCCTTCTTCGGGCAAACAATGTTCTTACTCCTATCAAGACTTGAGCACAGGGGTGGTTGACAATCATCTTCATGGAAAGGATCCAAGTGCTCAGAGGAGTATTCATCAAAATCCTCAAGGTATGACCGAAAATCATTAGGGAAATTTGAGACTAGGTCAACCTTGGGTGTTTGGAAAGTATCAGTAATCATATCATCTCCTTGTTTCCATTGGTCAAAAGTAACCTGTTGTGATAACTGTAAAGGCAACACTTGGAAATGATTCTCAATGTCGTAAATGGGGTCCATATCATAACCAACTACATCCCACTTACATCTTCCAACATGTATGAACTCATCAATATCAACTATGTCACTGTCTGTATCATATCATGAAGGACTAAAGGGCTCATATATCTCCTCCTCATTTCCCAAATCATAACGTAGAGAATCATCAAAATTTTGGAGAGGAAGGTAAGTTACTGTGTTTCTCTCTTCTTGTGCAGGGGGAAAAGGATCATGGATGGCTTCATCAGAGAAAGGAGGGCATGTTGACACTTCATCTTCTTGCTCGAGTTCTTCAACTGTGTCTTCAGCGATCCTTTTCTCTTGGAAAGCCTCATCAAGATCTTTTCCCTTAGTACTCTGTTGGTCAAAAATTTGTTCCCCTTCTTCTTGGAAATTAGCAGTAAAGGTTTGAAGGGAAACTAAACTTTCCAAACTAAGAGTGACTGGGATACCTTCAGGGTCATTGATTTTGGTCCCTAGAGAGAAGATATGTTCTCACTTGGACAAAAAGATATTTGCCTCGATTTGTACGACCATGTTATAAGCTTCATAGAGTGTTTTTGGACCCTTTTTATTTAGGAGAAACCCTAAATGTGCCAAGAGTCCATTGGTATAGAGATATACGAGATACTTGTCTTCAGGACAATGGCTGCTAGGAACCTGATATAGCAAATTCTCAAACCTAAACTGGAAATCCCTAACAGTCTCATTCTTAGTTTGTTTTACATATTCAAGTCTTCTTAGTAATGTTTGGATATCTTCCAATTTCATACCCCACCTTCTGAGAAAGGTTTCTTCTAACTGATCCATAGATGTGATGCTAGTAACATGGAGATCATCATACCATCTCCTAGCATTTCCATGAAGAGTGGCAAAGAAAATTTTCATTGCCAAATCTTCCTCATCATCACTGATAGGATGGCATTGAAAGAAAGCCCAAAAATCACTCATGTGATAGTCGACTCTTTCCCCATCATTACCAGTGAATCTAGGGAGCCACTTTTCGTACTTCGGGGGCATTCTTCGAGGGTATCCCAGTATTTTACTCATGTCTAAAGGTTTGAAGTTTCCCAGGTCCCATTGAGAAGTCACAGTTGGCTTCGTCATCAATGGAGTCGCCAGATAATTTTCTTGAAATTATCAAAGAAATAAGGGAATCATCCCTAGTGGAGTCGCCAGGTAAGCTTGTCAGATAAAGATTCTTGAGAAAAGGCTTACCGAAAAAGTGTCGTTCGAGGAAGATTGACTCGGTGTTCCCCGGCGGCGGTGCCAAAATGTTATCGCGCAGTTTGTAATTGGATGTAAAGGAAAGGTAAACGAAGACAAACTGACGAAACGAGAGACTATCCTATCATTGTCACCTCAATAGGATGTCCCTTTCTATCTAGGGTGGTAAACCCAGGGGAGACATCCCTAATGACCTGGGGTTTTGAGAAGGCAAAGGATAAAGGCCAGGTAAAATTTTCCCTCTCACAAGTCACCACCGATCAGAAAGTCCGGCTAAACAGCCAATAAAGAGATAATAAAACCAGAAAAGTACTTGCCCGGAACAAAGCAACATAAAAATATATTTGAAAGGGCACTTACTGGTTAGTACTTCATATAATCAGAGACCTTTTTAATAAGATAAATTGACTAATATATTGATGAAGTAAACGAAGATGTATAGCAGCAATAATCACAATACTTTACTTCACAATAAATGCTTTAAAGAAGCTTCAAAATGAGAAATAATGATTAATCATTAATGTCACAACACCAACATTCATTAGAAGCAATTAATATCACGCATTAGTCAATCACTCAATTGCTTAAAGAAGCTAAAATGTAATGTCCCCACTTTGGAACATCAGGGTATTACAGGATGTAATGATGACCAGAGTAGTCAGTTGGAGATTATAGCAAGTACAGGTGCTATTGAGGGATATTTTGGGGTCCATCTTGCATCGCTCATCCTATTTCATCATTATGATCCATTCCGCACAAGTTGGCTTTGGTTCCGTTGTATTCCAACGATTTCCAGGATTTTCAGTATTTTGAGCTATAAGTTAATTAAATTCACTGAAGAGGTCATTTTGGGCACAATACTTGGAGGAACCTCTCAGTGTAATAGCTCATTGGAATCGGGAGGAATAGGACTACAAGATAGGATGATGAGAAGTGACTTTCAGTGGCCAGGGAAGCCACTAGGAGACATAAGGTGCTTTTCAGAGGTAAAACAGTTAATTAATTAATTAAAGTGATTTAATTAATTAATAAATAAATAAAAGTCACTTTGGAGAGACAAGGTGAGCAGGAAGTATAAAGAAGAGGCAAGGGCCTCTATTCTCTCATTCATTCAGGTATGTTTATCTTTGATATCTGGCTTCTAGCTAGAGAGCCCATACCTTGGGGGTTTTGAGGGTTTTGACTTAACAAACTCTAGAGGACGATTCGGTGGTGAAAGATTCCACCTAGATTGTCCCAAGATTGGTCTCGGAGATGCAATACGCTCCCACACCATTCTAGTTCAGATCTACTCAGTGCAGGAGGGTTCTACACCAGCCATAGGCACAAGAAGAGAAGGAGGGCACACCATTGGGGGTTTCCAGGAAGGGGGGTGCACCATCCTTTGAGAGAAGTTCTTTCCAGGTGATTGGAAGGGCTTCTGGAGATTCTATCACCTGGCTTTTCATTGAAGGATCGTGGCCATTAGATCTAGTGCATTGCGGTGGAGTTTTATGGATCATTTGATTTATTGGATGCATGGGACGAATTGGAGGAGAGGAGCACACTTCAAAAAGTGATTTCAGCCATTTGGTAGATCAGATCTTCATAATTTTGCTTGGGACTTCACCAGGGAGGTAACCAAGCCCTGATCTATCATTCTAGTAATTTTGTGGAGCAGTTGGAGGCCTCCTTCATCAAGGCCTAAATTATAGGGTTTGACACTTTCAGGAGGACACAGCTCCATTGGAGGAGTTTTCCTTGGTGTTTCGATCTAAGATTTCAGGAGGGGATTCTACTCATCCCAATCTACAGTTCGGCATCTTTAGCGTAGCATTTGGAGGTCTTTGACAGTAGGGCCGAATTATTGAGGGTCTTTAGTGTTCCAGCAGGGCGTGGCATCTTCCAGCTTGGAGGTTGACACTTCATACGGCCC
>SNQJ01S0218845.1:0-11234 GCA_010110895.2 Picea sitchensis
GGTTTGAAGAGCCTTGGCTCTACAACACTTTTCAGCTCTAGATTTATATTTCAAAGCTAGCCGTTTTTGCCAAAGAGTCTTAAGGAAAGAGGAAGGAGCACGAGGCCTAGCTTAAGCTACACCGGAATGAGCCTCCTCCCCTTAGGGTTTTGACTTAGTGGCCCCGCCATTGCAGCACCATTAAGCCTAACTCTCCCGTCCTTAGGTTTAGATCCTTCCAAGCCTTTAGTCTCACTCTTTGACTCAATAATACCCTAGGCACTGGTCTAAAACTTGCAATGTTGAGTCTTTGGTGTTAAAACAATCTTTCAAACTCTCTTAAATTGAAACCCTAACTAACCCTAGCGACCTACTAACCCTAACCCTAAGATGACGTCTTGCTTCTTATAAACTTTTGCTTGGTATTAAAGTTGCGGCTAGGTCATCCATTGGTAGATATTGAAGTGTAGATAAATTTCCATTGGTTAATTAGCAAAACGTTCACTTCATTATTTAGCTAAACTAACCTAGAATAGGGCTGACGTCACCCTTAGCAGGTTTGACGCAGCAACCATATTTGTGAGCATATTAATGATAGTTAATGCGTTGTGCTAGATCAAAGATAAATTTTGTACATTGAATGCAAGTATCATTTTGTATTTATTGAAGAAGTAATATTATAAGCCATTGTCTTTATTTGCAATCATTGACTTCGTCAATAATTACATGTTATTATTGCTCATATATATTGAAACTCTCCCGTCCTTGGGTTTAGATCCTTCCAAGCCTTTAGTCTCACTCTTTGGCTCAATAATAATTCCTGTGCACCGGTCTAAGATTGCAATGTTGAGTCTTTGGTGTTAAAACAATCTTCAAACTCTCCTAAATTGAAACCCCAATAACCCTAGCTAATCTACTAACCCTAACCCTAGAGGACGCCTTTGCTTCTTTATAAACTTTTGTTGGTATTAAAGTTATGCTAGGTCATCCATTGTAGGAATTGAAGGATAAATTTCATTGGTTAATTAGCAAAACGCTCACTTCATTATTTAGCTAAACTAACCTAGAATAGTATCGACGCCGTCTTAAAGTGTGTTTACTAAAGAAATCCAAGTATTTGTGAGCATATTAAATTTATATGTTAATGCGAAGTAGATCAAAGATAAATTGGTACACGAATGCAAGTATCATTTTGTATTTAATAAGAAGTAATATTATAAGCCATTGTCTTTATTTGTAATCATTGACTTCTGCCAATAATTACATGTTATTATTGTTCATATATATTGAAGATAGTCATTAGCAATTGAAGTACCAAACAATGTCCAGACGCTTAGTTTTACTGCCTTGTCTCAAATGTGTGCCCTTTCTGGAATACCTTTCAGACTATTCCTCTGAAGTGCATCTTTGAAAGGTGACTTACTTAACCTTTTAAGCCTTAATCCATTGATCACTTTCCTTTCAAAATCCTAGATTACTAGGGACGCCTGGGATTAGCTACAATTCTAATAGAAAGAGCTCCCCATCGAGGTGACATTGGATGGGGAAGTTTCTTGTTACGCCAGTTTGACCTTGCCTTCAAGCTACTTAACCTTTCCTACAAACCTGTTTTACAATCAAATTCATGAGCCTCCTTCCCTTAGGGTTTTGATTCTAGGGCCCTGCCATTGCAGCACCATAGAACCTAACTCTCTAGTCTTTAGATTTTGATCCTCCCGAGACCTTGCCCTTACTTTTGACTCCATAATACCCTAAGGCACTGGTTTTCTCTCCAACGTTGAGCTTGTTGTGCAAAAATCATTTCTTAAACTCTCAAACTTGAAACCCTAACTAACCCTAACGTCTTCTAACCTAGCATTAAATGATGATGTCATGCCTTATTTTGAGCTATTGTTGATAGAAAATACTGTGGCTTGGTCATCCAGTGATGGACATTGATATATTGGTAAATTTCATTGGCTAATTTGCAAAACGTTGACCTTCTTTGTCTATTATACTAACCCTAAAGAAGCTGACATCATCCCTAGGATATTAATGCAGCAGCTTCTTATATATGAGCAATTAACAACATTTAATGCATTGATTTAATTCAAGGATTGATTATTCGATGCTATATTATTCCAGTATTTATTGAAAAAGTGATATTATATGCCATTGTCATTATTGCAAACATTGACTTCATCAATATTTACTGCTATATATGCTCATATACATTAAAACTTTGATAGTCATTGATCTATGAAGTACTAACCATTATTCCAAGCAAGCAGGTGCCTTCTCTGTGGTTATTCCTCAATTGACTATCTTCTTGGCGGTAATTTGTGAAAGGGAAACTAGCCTTAATCCTTTGAGCCTTTTCCTTTCAAAACCCCAGATTGCCAGGGACGTCTCCCTTGGGCTTAGCCACCCTAAATAGAAAGGACTTCCCCATTGTGGTGACATTGGGTGGGGTAGGTCCCTGTTACGCCAGTTTGACCCTTATCTTCTAGCCTATGACCTAAACTACAAACTGCGCGATAACAAGAGGCTCACCTTGGGTACATAGTCTCCTATGCTCATCATTGGCTCCCAATCATCGAGTACAACCGGATGTAACTCCTCCAACTGCGGGTCCACCAACCTATACCTCTCATCTCCCATGCAAATGTTGATACGATAAAGGTGATCTCCCCTAACTATGTGATGTTGCAAAGGAGTGGCATTTGCATGCTCCCCTAAGTGTGTCTCCTACCTGCAAGGCAATACACCCCTCTGAATCCCACCATATATCTCGAGATGCCTCTGTGAGCTATCACTCATCATTGTATGCTCCGACATACTCATGTCGTCTCCTGTAGACTCATGCTGCATCATAGATCCTGGGCATACTGCTGGATCAACCTCTACATGGAGGTCAACCGCTCTCAGAACACAAATGGAAGTGTCCTCCATCAACTGGTGTTCCTCTGCTAGATCACCAACATCCTCTAGCAATGTGATTGAATGATACATCTGAGTGTCCACTAAGGCAGATGAAGTGGATCTCTGACAAATCTCCTCAAGAGACTCATCTGATCTAGACTCTGATTCTTGAAGGGTTGTCTGTGTGCCTCTCAAGAATCCTCGAGTGCTCTCCAACTCCTGAGTGCGTCGATCCATCTCCAACTCCTGCTCCCTCAAAGCCTCATGATACATCTCACCAATCCTCAATAGGTAATCTCTGTCAGTCAACAACTGCTGGTAGTTGGTCCTCATCACAGATATTCTCTCCCTGAGAGTGTGAAAATCATCCATGGCAAATCCCTCATCTGAACTACCATGTGCCACTGATGCTCTCCAGCAATAATCTGCCATCAATGCCCGTATGTCATCACTGCACCTGGTGGCTGCCATGATCATATCCTCACTGACTCTCAACTGTGCTACTAAGTGGTGTGACTCCTAATCACAGTCATGTTGACGTGCCACCTCATACCCCTCACTGCTAGTGTCAACTCTGGAATCCCCAAAAACACTCTCTGCATAAGATAGCGTGCTAAACTGCCCACTGTCTATTGTGTTGTTGGGTCCTCCTATATGCCATTGCACCCCATCACTAGGTGTTATCTCCCTCTGAATCACACTGTATCTTGTATGATCAGTCGTATCCTCCTGTGCACTCACCCTGCTACTATCATCTGCGCCTGGATCCCATGTAGATGTGTCCAGACATGTGCCATGGTCGTCCTGACCAATAAAGAGTGTATCCACATCAATGCAGGTCAATCCTGGAAATAAGTGCTCCATCAACCTGTGAGCGTCCACAATCTGCTCAACTAATGGAGTCTCCAAAAACTATGACTCAATCTCCTCATATTGATCTGTATGTTTAAGGTCCACTGTTTGTACTCCCTGTATCTCCTCCTGGATCGGTGTATCTACATGTCTGTGGTGTGCAACCCTCACACAAGGCTCCTCAATCATATCTGACATGCCACTGATCTCCTCATGTGACGTGGCTATCTGACATGCCATTGATCTCCTCATGTGACGTGGCTATCATGGGTGTTTGAACAAATAACAGATGTGTCACAGCCCCCATAGGAAGCTCGTCACCTGTAGGTGCAAACACGTGTGAGTCCTCACTAGTGTCACCACTCTGCTGAGGTGTAAGGTCATCAACAATATGTGATATGTCTGCGGAAGTACCGATGCTATCATCCTATCCGTCCGACTATCTATCCACTATACAAGGGTCACCATCAACCTCAAGCGTGTCAGAATCATCAACCTTTGTGCAAGAGTCACTATCACTAGCCTCTGTGCAAGAGTCACTATCATCATCAGACTGTCCCAAATCAACATCTATCGCTCCATCCTCACACCTCTCATCATCATTGTCATAGTGTGCCTCAATAGTGTGCTTCTGATCCTTACCCCTGCACCTATGATCTAGTTCCCACAACCCCTTGCAATAGTGGCAAGGTTGCATGCTCCTAATCGGCGTGGGGTCTTTCTATTCTTCCCACCATCTAGCTGCTTCTTTTCTCTTTTTATCTGCTATGATGATCCCATGTAAAATATCCACTTCTCTCCAACTGGGATTTTTGAAGGCTACATACTGAGGAAAGGTTATTATAGCCCTAGTTTCCTTGCTAAGGCCGAAGTATTTTATCTCCAAGCATGTTATCTCAAAGCATATCTCATTCATCTCTCCTTATGGCTCTGTATACATGTGCTAATTCCCATCGGCTGACAAGAATCTAAGCTTTGATACCACTGTAATGTTCCCAAGCCATTATGCCATGAAACATCACGGTTTTGGGTGTCTTTTTAAAACTTTTTTTGGTTGTGGTATTTTGTCAAACACTTTGCTTACAGTTACGCTTAGGGTTTTACTGATATGTTTATATGTGTGTTTGCAGCAATAGACAAGAAGATACAATCATGGAACATACCTCAACCACATGCAATATGATAGACAAGCCAAAACATCTCAAATCTGCTTTTATTCATGAAATAGAAGAACCTGCTACAATGAAGATGTCGATCTGGAATGCTCAACAGATGGCTAAGAAGATAGACAATAGAAGATAGGAGCTGCTACAAAATGCTCCAATCAAAGATGCCACAAGCCTCCAAAGGCCAAATATCCAATGAAGATCAAGACAAGAATAGATCTGGCCGTATGAAGTGCCAAAGCCTTAACTGAATGATGCCACATCCTACTGGAAAGCTGAAGCTCCTCAACAATTCGGCCCTGTTGCCAAAGGTGTCCAATCACCACAAGAAATATGCCAAACAATAGATCGAGTGATGGCAAGAACAACCCAAGTGCCCGAATCTCCAAGATCCCTCTCAAACCCTATGGATCTGAACCTCCTCCAATGTATGGTGCACCCCCCCTGGATGCCTGAAACCCTAATAATTCGACCTCTCTCCTAGAGACCTCCAACAGCTCCACCAATCCACTAGAATGATAGAACGGAGCACGACAATGAAAACCCAAGTGTTCAACTAGGCAAAATACCTGCTAGATCCTTAGATCTAGCTATCCTCCAAGATGTGGTGTGCCCTCCTCTTGGGAAATCATCCCACGCTCAATACAAATGAATCCACCACCAAAACACCTCCGGAGTCCACCAAGAATAATGCTATGACACCTGCAAAGGAAACCCAATACCTGGAATTCCCAAAATCACTTCACCTCAGCTAGGACGAATCCTCCCTCAATGGATGGTGCGCCCCTCTTGCTGGAAACCCTAACTGGTGCACCCTCTCTCTCTTCCACTGCAACTGATGTAGAATCCTCTTCAGTGAATTTCATTGACTTATAGCTCAAAATACTCAAAATCATGGAAATCGTCAGAACGCAACGAAACCAAAGCCAACCTGTGCGGAATGGATCATAATGATGAAAAGGGATGAGTGATGCAAGATCGACCCCACAATGCCTCTCAATAATCCCTATACTCGCTATAACATCCATCTGGATACTCTGGTCACCATAAACCTCTGCAATGTAATGATGCCCCAAAGTGGGGACATTACAGAAAATCTAATATTAAGTTATTAGCCTCCAGGAAGAGAAGTCGGGCCAGTTAGGTGACTTGAAGCACTATAAATAGAGGGCGCTAGAGCTCATTTGGACACGCTAACTCTCACGACTTCGTAAAGACTAGTGGTGCGTGCTAGAATTTTAGGGAAAATGAAAACAGAGATATCTTTTAAAAATGATCAATATTGTACATACAGGTCAGCACTTAAAAACAAAAATCTAAAGTAGATTTAATACTGAAAACACAAATCTGAACATGCTAAAAACAACATATTTTAACTAGGACTGATCATGAACAGCATAGCCGTCCTTATACACAATTGCAAATGTGAGCTAAGTCCTGCTCACTTAGTGTGTCGTTGGAGGCACCATGCCTAGGTCCAAATCCCACACTGTCACTTTGACTTGAACCTCTTCCGTCTAGGCTTACTCCTAGGGAAGCCAAGGGGGGTAGACCCTAGTTACTAGATGAGATTAAAAGTTGAATTCTAGGAGTTGGTTTTAATTAGTTAAAAGGTTAGGGGGAAAGATCTAGCCTATGATGCAAAGGCGGCAATGCAATGTGCAACAATTCAAGATGAAAAGCAAGCCTTTTCCTAGGACAACTAAGACTAGTGCGTAAGATTGGGCAAGGGGTCAACTATAGCTTGAGGGAGATTGATTACACAAGATTAGAAAGATTACAAATTGCTTCACAACAAGATTAGATACAAATATAGCAACTAGATACAAACTTACAATAAGAATATCTAAAAGTTACACTAAAGTTACACTAAACAAAAGATACAATGGATACAAAGATAGAGATACTAACTAAGTTGTTTAATTGTGCAGGAAATGAAAGATATTCAAATGGGAAACATTCATCAACACATCAAGCCTAGCATACTCAACAATAGAGTGCCTCCAAAGGATGCACAACTCTATTGTGATTGTTTTCAGTGGCAACACAGATTACACAAAGCCCAACAATGAAGTGCCTCCAAAGGATGCGCAACTTCTTTGAGGACCAAACCAAAATGCCAACACACTACTAAACAGAAAATGAAATGCTTGCAAAGAAGCCTCCCAGGGCGCAACTATGACTATTTAGTAAATTATCCACAACATTTAACAACTTGCATGAAAAGTAAATGTGAATTGAGAGCTGGCAATATGCAAATGTAAACCATAAATGTAAATGCCAAGTTGATGCCCCAATGGTTAAGGTGGATTAACAATTGTTTAAGTTATTAATTGAATCCTAACTAAGTGTCAACCCTAATACTCCCCCCGCTTGTACCAAGTAGTTGTTGGGTGCTCAAGAAGTATGGAAACAAGGCCTACCCTAGCTCCACAAGTCAACCCAAGGGAAAGAAGTACTCCCGGAAAGGACGTTGAGCGCCACGAGACCGTCCCCAACCTATCACCTTCTGTTGCTTCCTTCAGTCCTCGTTCAAATGGCAAAGTTGGGTCAGTAATAGGTGTCCTATTAAGTCTAATTGATTTTAGGCCTATGGACTAAGTTAAATTGAGTTAAAAGGTGTGTTTGGGCAAGATGTTGCTTGCCAAAAACTGGGTTCTTGGACCAAAACCGAAATTTAAAAGCTTGCAAAAGTGAAAGTTCTTAAGCACAAGATAAAGCTTGAAATGAAATGTAAAGAAATTTGAACAATACTTGCAAGAAAATAAGAATTGAGTTGCCTTAAAACATTCACCACATGCCCATGATACTTGCAGAAATAAAAGCTGAGTGCTTGTAAAAGATTGTGAGTAAACTAGCAAGTAAAAGATAGATGAAATAAATTGTTATGCCTCCATGGGCCTTGTTATCCCCCACTTTAGGGATAACTAAGGAGATTATGTCTCGAGGCCCACAGGTCCTAGACATGGAGTACCGAGAGCCAGATCGACTTGAGCATGGCCCTGGAGGGCCCATCTTTTCTTCCTTCAGCGCCTCCACTTTGTCAGCAGCAGCAGCATCCATCACCTCGACCTGGTCCTATAGTAGAGATGGATCTTGCTCCATGAGGTAATGAGTCCGAGTATCATGGTATGTGTCACTCTAATCCTCAAGACCTTTGAATATGTGCATTTAGTTCTTTTTGTTTCTAACCAGTGCTTGGTCTCATCATCTTTCACTCACACTTGTGTGAGGTCTGAAATTTTCGGCCCCTTTAGGGTTTTTAGCTGAAATTACTAGTGCGCACTTGTTGAAGGAGGCATTTCTTGGCTATTTTCTGCATTTTCTTGGTGGAAGGTTTACAACTAGTGTTTGGCATTGATAATGCTTGGTGAATGTAAGTGAATTTATGCAATCCTTCTTTTTTTGAATGGGTATGGTAGTTTTTACTTGCATTTTAATGAAATTTGTTGGATTAAACCCTAGGTAATAAGCACATGTTGGTGTCCTTATTTCAAGTCCCTACTAGGTTATGCTAAGAAGCCATTTTATTTGCTGAAGACTAATGCTAGGGCCTTGCCATTGCAACACCCTACCATTCACTCTCCAAGCTAGTCATTTTTACTTTGCATTTTGAGCTAAAGAAGGAGGAAGACACACTAAGGCCTAGGTTTACTACACCTTAGTGAGTCGTCTTCCCCTAGGGTTGATAGGTTAAAGCCTTGCCTTAGCAACACTTCAACCATCATATCCCTCTTGACTTTGGCCCTACCATTATCATTTCGGCCCTTCAACTTTTGCAGCTAGTTTGACTCCATTTTGCCCTAATAACACACTAATCTAAGACCTTCTATGCTTGAGTACCTTGATCACAAATATTCAATACATTAAAGAATTGCCAACATCTTCTAACCCTAGCCTAGACTAACCTACTAACCCTATTGCTGTTATTATCCATTTGATTTATATTTATACTTTGCAGCATTTAATCCTTTATTGAGCAAATTGAAAGATTGGCTAGTCGTTGCTTCTAATGAATGTTGGTACTTGACATTGACGATAAATCGTTATTGCTCATTGTGAAGCTTCGTTAGCATTTATTGTGAAGTGATATATTGTAATCATTGCTATTGCACATCATTGATTTTCTTCATTAATATTGTCTATCAATTGCTTTATATTAGAAAGTCCTTGATCATATGAAGTACTAACCAGCAAGTGATCTTGCACATATATAGTTTTCTTGTTGTTTTGTTCCAGGCAGGTACACTTCTAGTTATCTTTATCTTTATCTTTATTGGCTGTTTAGCCGGACTTTCTGATCGGTGGTGACTTGTGAGGGGAAAACTTTTACTTAGTTATAATCCTTTGCCTTCTCAAAACCTAGGTCATCGGGGATGTCTCCCCTGGGCCTACCACCCTAAACAGAAAGAGCTATCATATTGAAGTGACAGTGGTAGGATAGTCTAAAGTTTCGCCAGTTTGCCTTTCTCTTACCTTTCCTTTATCCTCAAAGACCAAACTGTGCGATAACAGTACTGCGATGCTTCTAATTCTAGATGATTTTAAGCCATTTAAACATATTAGAAACGAAACATTAAGCTAGCCATACGATTTTGGGGGTTGGCCTAGCCAACTTCACTCCAAGGTGTAGGCAACAATTAGAAAGTAAATTCTTTGAAAGAAAAAACTCAAATAGACAAACCACTTACAATGGCACAAGGTGGAGGCAAGCCTTCCTATTTTGTGCCAAAGAGGGTTGGGAAAGAATGAAAAGAAATGCTAAAACAACCTAGCCACTCAATCTTGTCTCAATGACAAGTGGGGCAAACAAGATAAAAATTGCAGAAAATTAGAAAGTGATCATAGCCTTACGATTTTGGGGGTTGGATTAGCCAAACTCAAACCAAGATGTAGGCACTAATCTAAGTTACAATGTACAAAAAATAAATACAAGAATGCAAGCCTCAAGGGACTCTCGAGGGCTTGCTACAATGCTAGAATGATGAGAGAGGGGTTGGGAATTGTTACCCAATCAAGAGGAGGGTTCCTTGTGTGTTTTGAGACCAAATTTTGGCAGCACTTCCTCTTGTACTGGCGAGAATCTACGAAAAACCACAAGCTATTGCTTACTGGAAATGCTGCAAACACACCAAAATGTTAAAGAAAATTTTTATTTTTACACGGAAATTTTCTACATATAAAAAATCAGCAAGTATAATATATGAAATGACCTATCCTAGAGTGTTAGCAAACCAAAATTCTGAATGGGAGAGAACAGAAACTAGAACTAAGAATAGAGGAGTTTCAAGTGGGTTGTGAAAGCAAGCTTCCAACTTGAAGCCAACCTTGCAAAACCTTTGAGGTAACCTGCAACTTATGAAGCAAACTTGTGAGATAAGAGAAAACAATGAGTGAGATAGATAAATAACACAAACTAATTTGTAATATCTACTACTCTACTCAAATAAATCTACAACTACACTATTGAAAATCTACCTGTTATCGCACGGTTTGTAGGAGGGGTTTAGGTAGCTTGAGTCAAGGCTTAAAACCAGCGTAACAGGAGCTTCCCCACCCACTGTCACCTCGATGGGGGGCTCTTTCTATTTAGGATGGCTAGTCCAAGGGAGACGTCCTTATGTAATCTGGGTTTCTGAAGGGCTATAGGGGTAATGGACCAAGTTAAAGAATCCCTTTCACAGATTACTGCCAATAGAGATAGTCGAAGAAGATATTGTTCCACTGGATGGCACCTGTTTGCGAGACAAGACAGATAAAACTAGAATATGTGCTGCAGTGGGTTAGTACTTCTAAAGCATTAATGACTATCTTCAAATATACATATGAGCAATGATCAAATGCTATTATTGACGAAGTCAATGATTGCTAAACAAAGACCAATGACTAATATCACTCCTTCAATAAATGCATAAGAGATATGGGCATTCAATGTACAAGATCAAATCTTTTATATAACAATGCAATTCATATCAAATCTGCTCATAATAAATAATGTTGCTGCGTCATAGATATTGTGGATGCAATGGTGGGTGACGTCAGCCCCAATGACAGGTTATTTTGAAAGACGAAGAGCACAATGTTTTATCAAACAAGCTTGTAAATGCAATTAATGACTCAAAGTCTATCATGAGGTGAGAAAAGTCACAACGTTGCAGGCCAAACAAGAGATCTAAAAGTGTGACGTCACCTATAATGTTGCTACATGCAGTTTAGGGTTAGCTAGCCAAGACGTGGTCGTTTTAGCTATTTTGACCAATGAAAATTTATGAAACCTCTATGGCTATGATAAGATGACTAGGCCGCACTTTTCTATCCAAACACAAGTTTAAAATC
>SNQJ01S0218845.1:11244-26509 GCA_010110895.2 Picea sitchensis
GCAAGAGTCCTCTCTGATGCAAAGCCAGGCCGGTAGTGATGGAAGCTGGTACTGCTGACAGGACAAAGCTGGCTGAGAAGAAGAAAGATGGGCCCTCCAGGGCCATGCTCAAGTTGCTCCTGCTCTCGGTACTCCATGTCTAGTACCATGTGGGCCTTGAGACATGATCTCCTAGTTATCCCTAGATATCGGGGATAACACTACCCAAGCAAATTGCTTGGGAAATCTACTCTATATCTCAAAGAAAACTTCACCAAAAAATAATATCACCTCCAGTCCAAATGGACCAAGAAAAAAATTTTAGTACACCAAAGTCCTCCAAAGCTCTTTCTTATTAGCAAAGTAGGAGGTTGCAACAACTAATTGCTACAATTTCCTCTCCAAAAGTGAGAGCAAAATGAATGAAGCAAGATGGGAGAGATGAGAAGTGTGAGGAGAGAATTTGGTAGCAAAACAATAGCTCAAGAGATGGTGAAGAAATGAGGGTGAGAGGGCATTCATTTATACTTGGAGAGTAAAAGTGACCCCTCTTGGATGAGATCCAAGTGTCAAACACCAAGCAAATGAAAGGATCACAAGGAGGGGAGTGCACCACTTAGGGTTTTGGCATGGATTGATGAGTTGGATGTAGTGGGAGGGTGTCGGACATGGCTAAAGGATGAGGTGGAAGGCTAAGAAGGGCGTACCTATGGAGAGAGGGGCCCACACTTCAAAACTTTGCATTTTCTAAGGTTTCCACATCAAGGGGGGCGCAAATCCCTTAGGGGCGAATGGGTTTAAGTGAGTAATGTGTCTAGGGGGTGAGTAAAGGTTAGAAAGGGGTTTGGGTAGGCTAGGAATGGTTTTAATCATCATCTCCCACCTTTACTTCCATCATTTAGCTCATATTTACAAAAAATGACATTTTTACTATGTCATGACTAGCAATTAAAATTGTTGTTTTGACTGACTTGGACTCCCTATGGACAAACACCTAGCAAAAGTTGTCCACCTGAGCTGAAACTTGGTCCAAGGGTGTAGGGGGTCTCATTTCATTTCTTTTGAGCACAAAATACCCCTAGCAAAAGCCCAAGGACCTAGTTTTTACATTTTTTATCAAAAATAACTAAAATTACCCAACCTTAGGCAATTTTAATAAATTAAAAAAAAAACATCTAGACTCGACGAAATTCCGCAAAACTTTGAGAGATGTCTAACATGGTCATTTACATCATTCCTAAACACTTTCTACCAGAGGAAGAAACCATTAGAGCGCCTTTCACCACTTTGGAGGAATTATTCTAGGAGTGAAAAACTCAAGGGAAATTAATAAGGCTAGTTAGGCCAAATTAATAACATGAGGAAAAAAAACACTCAGTGAAAGGAACTCCTCTAATGATGAAGTCCTAAGGTAACTGACCTAACTATGATCCATGCTAACCTATTACATTACTATCCCACGCAGGGGAGCGGAAATTCCAATTACAAAAATGTGTGTTGAAGGCCAACACAGCCCTATAGAACCAGGAAGTCTCTGACTTGGTAGCATCTGATGATGCATATCTTCATGGTACATGGAGTTGACCCCCTAGTTGAATAGGTGGTCAACAAACAGAAAATAACATTTATGAATATTAACCTAGACTAAAAACAGATGTAAACATTAGTATAATCAGATCTGAACTTTACCTTAGAAGAAATAAATGATAGAGGTACCTGATGTGTAGTTGTCCTCTTTCTTTATGCTCAGACAAGCTATGAAGGTCATGATCAAGGGTTTGATCTCATCGTGATCTTTAAGTGGATAGTTTACCAAGGAGAACTCAATTATAATCAGCAAGAGAAAGTCTGATACAGGAAACCCCAAAGACCACCAAAAGGCTCAACCAAGAACTGTCCAAGATAAACTGTAGTGCAAAAACCCTCAAGGCAGAAACTGATAAACAACAGTAGAAGGGTTACACAGGTAGCAACCAAGGAGAAAACCCACAACAGCCTAAAATAAAACTCAGCGGCATCCTAGAGAGAAGAAGGGAGGAGCCAAAGGGTTGCCTAGGAGGCAGCGACACCCTTAAAATACACAGCGATAGCAAGAGGAGGGGCCAAAGGAAGGCCACGACACCTACAACAACAAGAGGAAGGTTTGTGGGACTTACATACAGCAGGAAGGAGGTTCGTGGCACCAATACCTAGCAGAAAGAAGACCATACACCATAAAAGAAGATCCCAGCCAGCAAGGAGAAAAGGCCTGAGAGGCCACACCTTAAATCAGAAGAAGATAATCCACCAAGGAGGTTGTACCCCCAACATAAGAGCCAAGCTAAGGTAGTCGCAGAAAATCGGACTAGAAGAGGAGATCAAGTGAATGTAAGAATGAGAGAGGGGTAGGTCTTTATTTATAGTTTATGATGGTTTAGAAAATAGGTTTAATTAAAACCTAAAAATTAAAATAAATAATAATTAATATTTTTAATTAATTAAAAATATTAATCATAAAGTCAAATAAGTCAAAGTGACTTATAGAAGACCAACACAACATCAACCAAGATGGAGAAAGAGAATCAAGCAAGGGGAGGCTGCAAGACAAAGTCAAGGGGGTCTTCCTCAATGGAAAACTGTCCACATATGTCTCATGATAACTTATAAGTTAATATCATCCCTGCATAAGAGGAAAAACCAATGATGTGGTCATATCCATCTTCTAGCTGCTCCTAGGTCTCATGGACCATCCCGGGAGAGAAGAATAAGATCACACATCATCACATCTAGGTACACAACCAAGAACTACCTGGTCTCAGTCCAGGATACCCCAGAACACATCTGGGGGCCCTAGAACACATCTACGGTCTTTCATCCACCAAGGTACAAGACCAAGGATCAACCCAAGCGTTTAAGCAAGGATTCCCTAGAACACATCAAGGGGCCCTAGAACACATCTAGGGACTTACATCATCAACCACCAAGAAACACATCCAAGGATCAATCCAAGCACCGAGCAAGGATTCCCTTGAACAAATCCAGGGGCCCTAGAACACATCTAGGGACTTACTGCTTCGTCCTTGACCAAGAACAATAGAAGTACACTAGGGGCCCTCACTAGGGTCTTTTTCCATGGCTCTAACTACTTGGTCCATGTTGCCATCCTTATACACACTTGCAAACATGAGCTAAGTCCTACTCACTTAGTGTCCTCGGAGGCACAATGCCTAGGTTCAAAGTCCACGATGTCACTTTGACTTGAACCTCTTCCATCTAGGCTAATTCCTAGGGAAGCCAAGGGGGGTAGACCCTAGTTACTAGATGAAAATTACGATTAAGTGTTCTAGGAGTTGGTTTTAATAAGTTAGAAGGTCAAGGGGAATCTAGCCTATGATGTTAAGCAACAAATGCAAGATGCTACTATCTAAGTATGAAAGTCAGACCTTTTCCTAGGGCAACTAAGACTAGTGCCTATGATTGGGCAAGGGGTCAACTAAGCTAAGGGGATGTTCGTTACAAGATAATTACAAGTTACAAAGTATTACAACAAGATAGAGACAACTAGATACAAAGAATATAAAGATACACAAGCTAAACTAGATTAGATACAAGATATACACAGCTAAACTAGATACAATAGATTAAAGATATTAACAAGTGCTTGAAATGTGCAGGAAAGGTGATATTCAAAGACAAGAGATAATCAACACATCAAGCCAAGCATGCTCACAACAGATAGAATTTCGTTGGACTGCTTATCAATGGCAAAAGATGCAAAGCACTCAAGACCCAGTCAAGAGAATGCTTCCAGGTGGATGCGCACTTCTTGAAGGATCACACCACAAATACAGGGATACAAGATAGATGAAAAGCTTGAAAAATGAAGTATTCAAGATCAAAGATATAACCACTTAAGCAATTATTCTGCAACACATAAAATATAACTTGCATAATAATGTAAATATGAGATCAGTTGCTTGCAAGTGTGAAAGTATATTGCAAATGTTGTAGATTGAAGATTAAGTTAAGAGATTAAGTGTAAGATTATTTTTAGCCCTATCTAGGTGTCAACCCAAAACTCTCCTCCCCCAGTTACCAAGTGACTGTTGGATGCTCAAGAAGTGAGGCAACGAGGCCTACCCTAGCTTCATAGGTCAGCCCTAAGATCAGAGTACTCCTAGAAAGGACGCCGCGCGTCGTGACACCATCCCCGGCCTAGCACCTTCTGTTGCCTTCCTCCGACCCCGTTTTAATTGGCGAAGATGGTGAGTTATGGTGTCCTATTGAGTCTAATTAGTTTATTTTAGATCTATGAGCTAAGTATTGCGATGTATGTTTGAGTGCTTGTAGCTTGCTCAAATAAAGTTCCCAAAGTACTGAAGACGAGTGTGAACTCTTAAACCATGAAATTGCAAGTTCTTAAATGCTTGATTTATTGCATGTGAATTTTAAGAACTGAAAGAGGCTTATGACTAAAAACTAAAATGTGAAGACTGAGGCCTTTGAACAACAGATTGCAAGTTAAAATTTTAACTTCCGGACCCAAAACCAGAATTAACAATTAAGTTCTTAGATTACGAGATCGCATATATGAAGTGTAAGAACTGAAAGTAACTTGCAGAATTGTAAAAGATGATTACTTTATGCCTTTATGAAACTGGTGTTAGCATGCGCATGTGTGAGATAAAGATTAGAGAAACTGAAACTTGCATGCAACCGAAAATAAAGATCCAATCTAAGCCACCACGGGCTCTAAGCTAGCATATGTTAAATGTGAGATCTACTCTAGATTATTTTGGCTTTAAGCATGCATGTAGAAATCACTACTAGTCTAGCTAAACTAAGCAAGGAAAGACAGAAAATAAAACTAATCTAAACTTGCAAAGTAAAGACTGAAGGAAAGAAAAGCAAGCCGCTTGGGAACAACTCTTTTGGGCTTGCGTTTACAGTATTTTAGAGGGAAGAGAAAGAAGAGAAACTGTTACCACAATGAGAGGAGTTGCTTGAGGGTGCGTTGTGCATGAAATTGGGCAGCATGCCCTCTTGTCCTGGCGAGAATCTGCAAAAATCAGCAAGCTATTGCTTGTTGATTTGAGTTGCAACACACTCAACAAAGTTATGAAATTTCTGTTTTTAGGCAGAATTTTCGTGCATACAAAAACCGGAAAATTGTAATGATTAAGTGGCCAATCTAAGCATGTTATATACCGAAAACTGAACGTGAAAGAATGAGGAAGGAGGACAGAAAATGCTAGTGAAGTGTAAGCGAAGATGAGGGTAAGTTCGTCCTTGAAGCTATCCCAACAACTTCATAGAGATGATCTGCAAAACTTAAACCAAAAGTGAGATGGAACAACAGATAATATCCTGCATGCATAGACAGTACAACATCGTTTCTATTATATAAGCATGAACAAAAAATATAGATGGGCAACTACACTATTGCCTCATCTAGCCTAGTAAACTAATTTACTTGAGCAACTATTGACCAAAACACATAAAAATTCAGAATGATATCACCTCACAATAAGTGGCACATCCAGACTAATCTTGAACGCCACAGTTTCCTCCAAAGCAGTTTTTGTTTTATTAAATGGGAAGAGGTTGTAGGGTCAATGCTACTACAAGCTCTTCAAAAGCCAAGACCAATGAAGCAATGTGAAAGAAATGAGAGAGAGAGAGAGGGATGGGGAGAATTCGGTAGCATAACAATACTGTGAAGAATGATGTTGAATGAGGGAGTGAGGGGTTTCTTAAATAGCCTTGAGGGACCAAGAGACCCCTCTTGGATCATTGACAAGTGTCATAATCCAAGCCATGGGTGAACTCATGCTAAAGAAGGCAAGAGCTTTTAGGGTAGGGGCGAAATTGGCATGTGAGGTGAAGTGGAGAGTGAGGTGGCCATTTGAGAGGGGCGTAATGGGTAAGAGAAGGCCCACGCACAAGCTTTCAAAGGGAGTTTCCTCCTTAAACGTGACGTTTCCCACTTTCAAATGAGATGTTTCCATCTCATTCAAAGAGTGAAAGCGTAAGTTACCCATGAGAGCGTGAGTTTCAAAAGGGAAAACGTGTGGTAAAGAAAGAGTGTGGGGGAGTGTGTGAGACACACTCCCACAAGGCACGTGAGAGGTGGAAGGGAACCACGCATTAATCCAAAGCAAATCTAATTTAAACGTGACATTTCCAAGCTTAAAAAAAGGAAAGGCGTGATTTCTACATGGAATGCGTGAGGATGTGAGGGATACGTGAGGGAAAAGCGTGAGCTTTGAGAGGGAGTGTGGTTGGAGTGTGGAGTCCACACTCCTAACTATGATGTGGAAGGTAAGGAAGGGCGTATAGTGTAAGGAGGGTCCCACGACTTAAATTAAAGGAGGTTCCAAACTTTAATGGAAAGGGGGGCGTAGTCCATATGGGTTACGTAAGCCTTTTAAGTGGGAGTTAAATTAAAAGGTGGGTGAAAAATAAAGTGGGTTTAAGGGTTAGGTAAAGGTTAGGTGGGTTAGGTGGGGTCCCTTTCATCATTAATTACCATTTACTTCACCTTATTTGACTAACTATTACAAAATTGACATTTGCCCATGTCCTGGGTTTGGCAATTAAAATTGTCGTTTTCCGAAAAAACTCCTAAGTGGACAAAAACCTAGCAAAACTTGTCCGACTGAGTTGAAACTTGGTCCACGGGTTTAGGGGGTCTCATTATCTTTCTTTTGAGTACAAATACCCCTATCAAAGATCTCAGGACCTAAGTTTTATATTAATTACCCAGAATTAATTAATTAATTCTGAACCTTAAAAGAAAACCTGGCTATACTTGACGGAATTCCGTGAAATTTCGCGTGCTGTCTTACATGGTCATTTACAACATTCCTAAACACTAGCTACCTAGGAATGACTTCATTAGAACGCATTTCACCACTTTGGAGGATTTATTGGGTGGGAGTGAAAAACTCAAGGGAGATTAACCTGGCTGGTTAGGCCACATTAACATTCTGAGGATAAAAAACACTCAATGAAAGGAACTCTCCTAACGAAGAAACCCTAAGGAAACTGACCTAAGATGATCAATGTAGACCTATTACATTATAAACTCGCGCAGGGGTGCGGTAATCCCGCTTACAAAACTGTGTGCTGGAGCAAAAAATTGTCCTGTAGAACCAATTAGTCTTCGACATGTTTGCATCTGTTGATGCATATCTTCATGGTACATGGAGTTGACCCCCTAGTTGAAGAAGCAGTCAACAATCCCAAACCAAGAACCCCAGGAGTGCATTGGGGGCCCTAGATCTTAGCTAGGGTCTTATGCCATCCTCCAGGAGAATGGCTCTTGCAGCTGCACTAATTTCAACAGTGCGCATGACTGGAGGAGAGTTGCAGCTGTTGTAGTGGTGACTTGGTCTTTGGTTTATGGTTTGGACTTTCTGCTTAGTGCGCTAGCTTTGGAGAGAGGTACGCTACCTTGGTTGGCTATTGGTTCTAGTGTTTGCTTCCGGAATTATTCTATTTGTCATGGTTAAGGTGCTCTGGGGTGGCCTTGTGCTTATGGTTGGGTGATAATATAGTGATATTGTCTATGGTGAAACGAGCAGACCTATTATTTTAACATGATCAACTCAAGATGCAAAAGGATGTAGTTTGAATTTAACTCCTTCAATTATGTAGTTAACCAACTTATCATACTTGAGAATTTGAAGATATTATAATTTCAAACATGGGGGAGCTCACTTAACATTGGAATCTTTGCTTATGATTATTCTCTCAAGGATGAAAAGGACGGAAAATAGAAAGCAAATTAAAAGCATCAAACTATCAAATTATAAAATAGAAACACAAAAACAAATGGAAATGGATGTAACAAAAAGCTATACGAGAACTATTAACAAGGTATCCATGTCAGAAAAAATCTCACCTTTAGAGATCTTATTTCTCTTCTAACCGCCTTAGCATTGCCTCTGCAAAGCTTTTTTGTCTACAAAGATTTTAAAGAGTACTATTAGAATCATAAATATGTCCACAATAAATGCACATTTCATATGTAAAATCCATAACCCCACATACATGCAAATTGAGCTATAAAATAAAACAATAAAGAATAATCTCGTCAAACATATAATGAGCATTTCATGGGTGGAGATGGCACTATGTTAGTTGGCCAAAATTATAAAGATTATAACAGATTGTAATATCCCCCTTACTGATGGTAAGGATTTCTACTTGCTGCTATTATATTCTAGGGGTTTCTTGGCTTATAGTTTTCATCAAACAGTTGGCTGATGTACCTAAACCCCCCTGTAATAAGTCCCTTCCTGCTGCTGTTATGTTTAAGAAGATTTCCTGGGTTACGTATTTCGTCAAACACTTGGACAGCATGTCCCTTTCTCACTGTAAAACCCTCCTGTCATTTCTGTTGGTTTGTTTATGTGTATATCTGGGTTAGTGCTTTTGACAAACAATTTGTTGGCGTATTCCAAAACTCCCTGTAAAGAGCTTCTTAATTGCTGCTGCTGGTAATGTGTTTCTGATATGTGTTTCTTTATGGAGTTTACAATTGATAGACATAGTTTGATTCCAATAACAAATTTATTCAATTCATAAAATAACACAACTCATGAACAATATTACAACCAAAATTTATATCAGCAAGAACAAGCGTATTTGCTTCTGTTTATTATCAAACCAAGCTACAACAAATACCAGGCAATTGACTCATAGGTCTGACCCAAAGTGCTGTTGTTCTGATCTGCAATGCACACACCTCCAGCAACTAAACAGTAAGCAGTTCGCCCCTTATGGAATCCCTTTACAACAGTAAGTATGGGCACGGACTGTAGGAGAACTGAAGATGAGAAAGAGTGCTGGTATGACTGCTGTGTAGACCCCCCCGAAACACCATGACTTGCTGCCCAGATAACTCGGCGTCCACACCAACCCAAATGTCCAAATGAAAGATGGCCGAAGTACAGCCCTGCTGTAAGAAGGAATCGGCCCACATACAGCAGAAGCTCTGCCTCTAAGAAATATGGTTCTCCCCCAAGAAATTCGGCCCAGCCATGAGTATTGTGGTCTCCCCAAGTGGGATTTGACCTCTGCTCAAGTTAACTCAGCCTCCTCTCATAGGAATCTCGCCCTCTTTGCTGCTGTTCATAAATAATGCGCCCAGGTTGAAGATGACTTCCCTCTCACATGGAAATCGGCCCCAACCACAAGAGATCACAGCTCCTTTAAACAAAAGCCGCCTCTATCAGCCAGGAACTTGGTCTCTTCCTTTGGAACTCTGCCCTCACTCCTTTTCGGCCTGCATAACAAAATATGGCTCCCACAAATCCCTTGCTGCTGCAACAATGGATCAACCTCCTCAACAATGAAAGCAAATGGATACAGCCCTGGATTTGTATAGAGACCACATAGCTCTCTCTAGGCACTGGTCTATCCTTGTCTACAACAACTGAAAAAACCCAAACTGTCTTTTCCTTTTGTTCTTTTTAAATTTTTTTCAATCTAGGGTTTGTATTGTTCTATTTTTGGTCTACATTGCTTGGGCTTCAATGGTATATCTAATGATCATCTCATGCTAACATGCTCTTAAAGAAAATCTTTGTTGTTGGCAATTCAATAGGGCTTGAATCTAATTACATTGTCCATCTTCTGATCTAACCCTTGGTGAAATGAGGCATTTTGAAGAGAAACGAACGCAATAAATTTGTGAATGCCATAAGTTCTTATTGTTAGATTTGGTATCTCGAAGGTACTTCTGCATTGGCAGCACCCAGCATGCGGAAGTGACTGAGCACATTTTGTCCCTAGTGACTTTATAATGTGTTTTTATATAGCAACTTTATAAAGTGATTTTATAAAGTTGGGTTTTTTTATTTTTAAAGTGTAAAAGTGACTTTATGATGTTGTGGGTCACTTTAGTGACTTAAGTGACCTCAACGAATGTAAGTCGTGACTATTGATCTCAAAGGAAAGTGAAGAGTCACTCAAGGGAGACCAAGGGTTAGAGGAGTTACACTTTGAAATTAGATAAAGGCAGCTCATGAGGGAGAGAGGGGTGCACATCTTGAGGAGAGTTTGGAGGGAATGTGAAGGGTCACATTGTCCAAGAGAGAAATTTCTTGCTTGGAGGGAAAGAGTCACAGCGGAGGGAGTTGGCACCCATCCCTAGGATTGTTGGTCGTACAACAAAGGAAAGGGCACAGAAATCGAGGGCTGTTTAATCAGCTGATTGGCACCGTTATCGCACGGTTTGTAGGAAGGGTTTAAGTAGCTTGAGTCAGGGCTTAAAACCGGCATAACAGGAGCTTCCCCACCCACTGTCACCTCGATGGGGGGCTCTTTCTATTTAGGAGGGCTAGTCCAAGGGAGACGTCCCTATGTAATCTGGGTTTTAGAAGGGCTAAAGGGGTAATGGACCAAGTCAAAGAAGTTCCCTTTCACAGATTACTGCCAAGATGAGATAGTCAGACGAATTCTTCCACTGGATGGCACCTGTTTGCGAGACAAGACAAATAAAGCTAGAAATGTGCTTGCAGTGGGTTAGTACTTCATAATATCAATGACTATCCTCTAATATACATATGAGCAATGATTGGATATAATTATTGACGAANTTCCTTCCTTTTCTTTAGCTCGGGACAATGATTCTTGTAGTGACCATATTTTCGACAGTTGAAGCATTGTATTTTTGACATATCTTTCTCTTGATTTGGCTTCTTCCTTGAGCCAAACTTCCTTTTATTCCTGAAATTCTTGAGCCTTGCTGTGAAGGCTTGATCATCGTATTTATTTTGGGGTTTCTCTTTTGCATTAATCCTTGATTCTTCTTATGCACAACAAGTCCAAAGTTCTTCAAATGTAGGATACTCCTTCCTTGTGTTCATGCTTGCGGCAAATGCATCCCATGTCTTGGGAAGACCATTGAGTACTATATTTACCAGTTCCTTCACTGAAATGATCTTTTCAATAGCTTGTAGTTGATCTCTTAACTGAGAGATTCTCACAAAGTATGATGTTATGCTGTCATCATCATTCATTTTCATGTCACGGAGCTCATTCTTCAGACTCATTACTTGTCCAATGTTTCTGACTGAGAAGAGGTTTGTTAGGGCATCGTACATCTTCTTAGATGAGTCAAGATGGGAGATGTAGGGTATCAAGTGGTCTTTTATAAAGTCCATATGATACTCATGACATTGATGTCATTGTCTTTGAACTTCTCCATAACTGCAATGTTCTGAGGTTCCTTCTCTTTTCCTTCTTTGAACTGTGGTTCCACGATATCCAACACTTTATTCTTGGCAAGGATGAGGTCAATCCTTGTCTTCTATGCTCTGAAGTTAGAAGCCCCTTCTAACTTATTTTCTGACTTCATAGAGTAAGTCATAATTACTTTGACTTGGTCAACCCTTGATTTTGACCAAAAACTCAAACTTGACGTTTTAGCTTGTTGAGAGTACTAGGAGATGCGCTAGGGTAGGGCGCACTAGTCTATCCAGAAATTAGGTCAATCTCTTCACTTAAGGTGCCTCAATGAGAGGGTTAGGGTTTCGTTGCTGCAGTAGAAACTGGCTGCAACTGCAATTGTAACTGAGCAAATCCTCCCAATCTATCTTCCAGCGGTTAGACTATCTGAAGATAGTGTGGGCCCATAACCTATTAGAAAATAATGGATGTGCTCGTTTAACCATAGACCGAAGCCACCCCCGAGCACCTTAACCTTGACAGAGAATGATTTTGGAAGCAAACCTTAGGCTTAATATCCAAACAAAGGTGGTGCACCTCTCTCCAAGGATAATGCACCAAGCAAGAGTAACAAAAACTGATCAGAGAGTCCAACCCAGAAAACCGAAAATGCAGGTTGAAAACTGCCGGCAGCAGCTGCTCCCAAGACTTGCGCACAAACTGGCCAACTGCAGTGCACACAAGTGTACTTCTGCAGTTCTGAGAATATTGGCCAAAAATGAAGACTAGCCTCCTATATTTATACTGTTTCTGCCAGACTGCCTGGGTCGACTTCTCATTCTGGGTGCTAATTACTTAGTATATAACATTTCCTTTTTAGCCGACTTCTTCTCTTGGAGGCTAATAACCTAATACAAATCATTCTCTTGAGCTGACTTGTCTTCTAGGGTTCTTAATCAATTATTTAGGGTTTCTTCATGCTTCCCGGAATATTCTATTCTCGTTAGGTTTACATGTGGAGGTAAATACCTCCCGCAGCTACCATAATATCAACAGAAAGGGCATGCTATGCATTTTAAGAAACCCTCACTTTGAAGACAATAAGAGATTAGTGTAGATATAACTCAGCATAGATGGTTGCCCAGATAGTTCAGGAGTTTGTGGATCTTGAGAATTATCGCTCATCAGGGTTTTGAGACATGCATGTGGATCGCTGTCCATAATGAGGTTATGAGACATGCATGTGGATTGTTGTCCATAATGAAGTTATAATACATGCATGTGGATTGTTGTCTAGTGATTTAATTTAGGAAATTCTTAATTTGGGAGTTCAAGGAGGTGGAATACGGAAACTCATGAATTCAGCTTGGGAGGTACACCTTTACGAGGGTTATGAGGTAGCTTGATGGAGCTCTACTTGGTCCAAGCACTGTTTTCATTGAAGAATGTTTGGTTATGATATTTTAGTTTTCAGTCAATGTGTTTTATCTTTAGTTAGCATGTTTTTCTTTTAGTGTTGTAAGCCTTAAGAGGGCGTGTTAGGATATAACGCTTACATTTGTATTAAAGTCTCTTTAGGACTTTAGGTTATGTTCATGTTCACTTTTTGTGTAAAGCGATCCATCCCACATTCATAAGTGGAAATGACTTGCTTAGTGAACAATGATATATAAGGAGGTAAACTCCATTGTAATAAAGACAATAGTTATTCATTGATAATATCATATTGTGAGTATCTTCGTTTGAGCTTAGTTATGTGACTCAATCCTATCTAGGCATTCCTCATCTAGCGATCTAGATCTTTTTGTAATAATATTTAACACATATTTGTAAACTGACTTGGTTTAAAATGATTGTCACTAAGTTTTGATTGCATTTTAACCAATGTTGCAAACATTGTGTCGGTAAATTTATTGTTGAGGATTTGCAAAGAAACTTATTGGCAAATTAGGGAAAATATTGTCAAATTTAACAAAATACAAAAATATTCATTTTTTTAAGTTTTTACACATCTAAAGCAACAACAACATCAAATAAATGCATTGCCACACATATATGAAAAGAAAACTGATATAGAAGATGTATATGATGTCTAGTGATAGAACACATCAATATTAAATCTTGTCCCGAGTCCTAACTCTCGAGCCTAAAAAATATTATCAAAATATATAATAAATGTATCTTATCATCATAAGTCATCTATAATGAAAGCATATAAGTGAATATCAATTCCCTCTACCCCTTTTAAGGGCTAAGGTAATGTCTCTTCCTCTAGAAGAAGAAGGCCTTAGGGCTGGAGTTGGAGTTTGATGTCCTCTACTAAGTCTAACTCCCCGTGTCTCTGTTTGTTTCACTGTCTATGAAGGTCGTGGTGCACTCCTAGTTGTCAATATCCACCACCTGTAAAGGTATTTTCTTTGGAACATTCTCCTCTACCACACACCCCCTAGTCACCTCCTATGTCGCATCCTTCTTTAACCACTCAGGAGCCTCCTCCATGATAGGCCTCTTAGTGTGCACCCTCCATGTAGTGGTGGTGTCGATCCCATCCAATGAATTGGCCTCCATATAAGGTGTTTTCTCAAGATGCTTCACCCACAACCGAAGATTGTAGTAGACGCAGACCATGTCATTAAGGGGTTGGGATTCTAACTTGTATGAGGGTCATGAATTGAAATACATAAATTAGAGGGTGATGGTGCATAATTTATAGTTCACAATAAATTAAAAAATTTAATTTGAAACTTTTTAACTTCTTGTGCTTTTTAGTGTGTATTTTTTCAAACACACTCCGGTTGTGCTCGTAACTTGAAGAGCTACATGTTAGACTAAGTACTCAAATGGCAAGTTTTTTTTAAATGAGGTACTTTTCTACCACAGTTTTTCCACCAAGCATCTACAATGAATAAGAGAAACATAAGAAAATACATTGAAATCTGAAATAAAGAAAGAAAAGACATTGAAATTTGAAACAAAATGAAGCTTACTTGGCATTTTGCTCTTTTTGTCTTGAACAACCATATCAAAGCTAAATGTTCCAAGCTCCAGCGATCATCCTGTATATTTCCATTTCTTTAGAAATCTTTGCATGTTCATGTGAACTTGGCACCATCCTTTGAACACATGAGAGGAATCTATCCTTAACCTCAACATAAAATCTAAGATTGCATGAGTAAGAGAACACAGGGTTGAGGTGGAGCCCTGCAACATGAACAGGGATGTTACCTCCCCAACTCGCACTTAATGATACAATTCCTAATCCATAAGGTGCAACTCGAGAGGGAACTACTAAGACGATTACCATTGTCACTGTTATCGCACGGTTTGTAGGAAGGGGTTAAGTAGCTTGAGTCAAGGCTTAAAACCGGCGTAACAGGAGCTTCCCCACCCACTGTCACCTCGATGGGGGGCTCTTTCTATTTAGAAGGGCTAGTCCAAGGGAGACGTCCCTGTGTAATCTGGGTTTTAGAAGGGCTAAAGGGGTAATGGACCAAGTCAAAGAAGTTCCCTTTCACAGATTACTGCCAAGATGAGATAGTCAGAAGAATTCTTCCACTGGATGGCACCTGTTTGCGAGACAAGACAAATCAAGCTAGAAATGTGCTTGCAGTGGGTTAGTACTTCATAATATCAATGACTATCCTCTAATATACATATGAGCAATGATTGGATATAATTATTGACGAAGTCAATGATTATTAAACAAAGATAAATATCTTATATTACTTCTTCAATAAGTACACCAAAAGATAAGAGCATTCAATGTGCAATGCTACAAATATCAAATCTGCTCATAGTAGATAATGTTGTTGCGTCACCTATATTGTTGCTGCAAGAAATGTGACGTCAAGCATTAATTGATAGGTCAAAATGAAGACAATGAGTGAGACGTTTTGTCAAATAAGCTCACAGATGCAATCATTAACTCAAAGTCAATCAAGATAGATGACAAATGTCACAACGTTGCATGCCAAGCAAGAGATCTAAAAGGTGTGACGTCACCTATATAATTTCTGTGGTAGGTTCTAGGGTTAGCTAGCCTAGAAGTGGACGTTTTGACAAATTCAACCAATGAAAACTTGTGAAACTCCTATGGCTATGATGAGATGACCAAGCCGCACCTTTCTAT
>SNQJ01S0218847.1:0-15265 GCA_010110895.2 Picea sitchensis
GGAAAGTGAAGAAAAGAAGGCCGAAATGCAAGGAAGGATAAATTCTTTTGAAGGTGCTTTCTAAGGTATGTTATTTTCAGGTCATCTCACCATTTTCGCTATAACTTTGTTTCTATAATGATTCAGATCCTGAAATTGCTATGCAAGTGAGAAAACATATCCAAGTATCGGTGGTTCAAAAATAATCGTATGGGTCGTTGTATTTTTGGAGTTACACTCTGTGGAAAATACGGTTTGTGGCCAGTCCTGAAACTAGTCAAAATCAGGTGTTTCGGGTAAAAACGTCATAACGACTTCATAACAGATCCAAATTCAGTGAGACCAACTGTGTAGGTTTGGGTAAAGGCTGTAGTATTCTGTGTAACAGTTTCAGATCATTTCATCAAATATGTTGTGCGGGACACTCTCTACAAGGACGCTCTCTAGAATAAGCCAGAATTCGGCAAGGTATGCCATTTTTGCTATAACTCCTTTTCTGAGAGGTTCCAAGTAGTTCCACTTGGAGTAATTGCATACAACACACTGAATAAAATTTTGTATTAGTTTCAGATCTTTATACATTACAAGTTCAAAGTTATGATTACTTCAAGTCAGGGTTGTTGACTAATCCAAAACTAGGCATGTGAGACTAAAAACAAGTTTGATGAAAATGCTAGTATTTTGTTAAGGAAGGTTTGCATGAATGTGATGATATACACCAGGTATATTACAGAGGTACAAATCATATTTGGATGATGAAATTGATGAGGGATTTTTGTTGAGGTTGGTGCATGGTTGATGCACTTGTTTAAGGTACAGGTTGATTACAGGTTGGTGCATGGTTGATGCACTTGTTTATGGTACAGGTTGATGAAATTAATAGGGATTTTTGTCGAGGTTGGTGCATGGTTGACGCAATCGTTGATGGTACAGGTTAAGGTAAAGGTTGATTGGTATAGGTTGATGCATGGCTGATGCACTTGTTTATGGTACAGTTGATTCATGGTTGATGAATGATTCAAATATTTATTTGTACATGTTTACAAGTGGTATATCTCACAAGGATAGTGTGACAGTTGGTTCCATCATCTCTATCTCTACTCGTGGTGGCAGATTCAAAGTGCGACATGGTTGTGCAGCTTCTACCCTTCCCAGCTTGTATCGAGAACCTAGGCTGTAGCCTCCTCCTCAAGTTTGTAGCCAAAGAATTTGGGAGCTGGAGCCCTTTAGGTTGTAGCCCCGAGAAACTAGGGGTTGTAGCCCTTCCTCAGTCAGAGCCATAGAATTGGGAGAGCTGAGCCTCCTCTGTGCCGTAGCCCTCCCGAGAAACTAGGGGTTATTCTCCCAAATTGTACTGAAAACAAAGGAAGTTGGTGCCTAATGACGTAATTCTTCAAGACATTATAAGAAAATCATTCCGGTTTTCCCGACGGGTTTCCACGTGAAACACCGGGTGTAATCAGGTATGTGTATGATTTTCATTTGTTCATTGCTTATTTAATACTCAGAAAGGCTGGATAATAAATGATTCATTGATATAGCACTTGGATTATATGGTTAAAAGGATTAAATTGTTCTATTAATCGATTCAATTCCTCTCAAGAATCCAACACTTACACCAAATAAGCCTCCAAAATCCTACTTGGACTTTGATGAAGGTGAAGAAATGCGAGGGACATAAAATGAACTACAAGCTAAGATGGATTCAATGGAAGCTGTTGGATACTAAGATGGATCTAATGGATGCTAAGTTGATACTAAGATGGATCTAATGGAAGCTGGCAGATCATGGAAGCATTGAAAAAATTTTGTAACAGAGAAGACACCTGGAAGTGAAATGCATCCCATGAAATTCATGATGTGGATACAAGGAAGGTGAATCAAGAATGGAGAACTCCAACTTTGGTTTCCAGAAGACCAACCACGCTCCTAAGATTGACATGAGGAAGCCGATGGCAAGGACCCAATCACATGGATACTTCCAGATGGAGAAATTCCTTTGATGTCCATAATGTGCCATATACACAAAGGTACTTAATTGCTTTTATATTTAGAACCTAATCAATTTGTTTGGTATCGATGGATTTTGTCTCACAAATCACTCATCACTTAGACAACTTTCACGGAAGAAATGATAGCACACTATGAGGATACAAGGAGCAATACCTTCTTTAGCCAATTGATAAATCTACAACAAAGAGGTTCACCACCGGTATAATACTGAGAACTTCCAAAGATTGAATATAAAGGTAACCTATATTCCGTGATGAGCACTTGACTGATGTATTCATAGAACTTTTGTTGCTGATAACATTCAACATGAGGTTCAGCTTTTGGGAACCTGCAAATCATTGGAGAATGCATTTAAGGTGGCAAGAAACAAGCAAAGCAAAAATATGGCTATGGCTATCAGAAGGACTCTATCCTAACATCTATAGAAAGAGAACAATGCTCCTTCTCCTAAAAACACCTCAACCTACAAGGTTGAAACCTCAACAATTGAGGAAAGAAAAGCAAAGGTTTATGCTTTAATTGTGACAGCAAGTACAATAAGGGACATAAGGTGGTGAGAAGAAATTATTCTACATAGATTGTGAAGAGGAAGAAGAAGAAGAAGAAGAACCATCTCAAGATGAAAACATATAGAATCAATTTTATCCAAGAGTTAACTCCCACGAGCATTGTGTGTATGCATTGGCTAGAATTGTCACTCCTCAAAACCTCAATATCTAAGGATACATCAAAAATCCAAAAAGGTAATAGTCCTAATTCGATTCGCAAGCATCATAATTTCATTCACTCAAAATTAGCCAAAGATCTCAATTGCTGGTATATCCAACATGAGTTTCAAGTAATGGTTACATATGGAGGAACTATCAATTCTCGTGAAAATGCAATAAGATCACTATTACTATGGGGAACATGTAATGAATAGTCCAATGATTCCTATACCCAAGGGTGGTGTGTGATGTTGTACTAGGAATCCAAATGGTTACAATCATTAGGAATAAAGATTTTTAATTTTCAAGAACTTTTCAAGAAATTTTCATTGGAAGGAAAAGAAATTGAGTTGAGAGGTATCACAGAGTCTTGCATAGTGATAAGCCTTAATGGCATGACAAAATTCATTGAAAAGGGCATCAAGGCATTATTGCACAACTATGCTCACTAGATGTTCAAACATCTAGTTTACTCCATTCCTCAAGATCTCCAAAGTATCATTGATAAGCATTCCAAAGCATTTGAAGATATTCCCAAAGGTCTCCCACCCACTCAAATCATGATCATGAAATTCACTCTAATTCCTCGGAGTGTTCCTCCTAAAATCAAGCCATAAAGATACCCTTATGCCTGTAAGAGTGAAATTGAGCCATGGTTGAAGAAATGTTAGAGGTCGGCATTATTAAACCTAGCCAAAGTCTCCATCGCACTGGTAATGGTGAGTCTAAAGAAAGATAACTCATGGCATATATGTCCAAATTATAGAGAGATCAACAAGATCACTAAAAGATAAGTTTCCCATTCCCGTGATTGATGAATTGTGCCATCAACTACATGGAGCACCCATTTCACAAAATTGGATCTCCGCTAGGGTATCAATGATCGTATCGAAGGAAGAAGATATCCCAAAGCTGCCAACATTCAACTCATGAAGGCCATTATGAATTTTGTCATGCCTTGGCCCTTACAAATGCACCTCCACATTCCAAGGGCTGATGAATTCCATTTTCAAGCCCTTCCTCTCAAAAATTGTGTTAGTATTTTTGGATGATACTAATCCATAGAAAATCTTGGGAGCATCATGCAACATGTTGACAAGGGTGCTACAACTACTAAAGGAGCAACAACTATGCTAAACCATCCAAATGTTTCTTTGGAGAAAAGAGGTAGCATTTGGCCATATTGTATCTCATGAAGGCAGTCAAGGTAGACCCTAACAATATTAAGGCCATGATGGACTGACGATTCCTTAAACATTAAAAATCTTAGAGGATTTTTGGTTTGACAGTTACTACCGCAAGTTTGTTCGAACTATGGAAGAATAGGAAACACCTTTAATGACACTAACTAAGAAGGACGCATTTTCATGGACTCCAAGAGGCAACCAACATTTGGAACAACTTAAATAGGTGATGTAGAGCTCCTGTCTTGACCACTCCACTTCACAAAAACCTTTATTGTGGAACGATGCCTCGAAATGGAATTGGTAAGCCGTCCTAATGTAAAGAAGGAAGGCCCTCGGCTTTTGAAAGCCTAATTAATTCAAGGGAAGGACTTATACAAACCCATTTATGAGAAGAAATGATGGTAGTACTACATGCATTTAAAAATGCATCCTTACCTAATAGTAGGCACTTCAATGTCAAAACAAATCATGATAGTTTTAAATACTTCTTGGAACAAAAGACTATCTTCAAGAACAACAAAAATGGCAACCAAGATATTGGGCTAAGTGATTTTCAAATCGCCTATAAAAAGGGGAAGAAATGTTGTGGCAGATGCACTCAAGAAAGGATGAAGATGTTGAGGGCCTTTCTTTGTGCTATCCTCGATCATCCAACTTGATCGATAATGAAGCAAGGATGAATGAAAATGATGAAAAAGTGTGGACTCAAATTCAAAAGTTGCAGTAGGATTCCAAGGCATCATATACATTTACATGGAAAAATGATTCACTATGGTACAAAAGAGATCGCCATATTTATGTAAGAACTCCCAAATCAAACAAAAAGGTACTATTGGAACTGCACACCTCCGGGTAGGAGGGCACTCGATTTTTGAAAACCTACCTATAGAGTCACAAGAAGGATTTTTGGGATGGCCTTAAAACTAATAATGTTCAAAGGTTTGTGGAAGAATGCGTGGTTTTCAACAAAAATAAGGTGGAAACAATTAAGACCCTGTGTCTTTTTACAACCATTATCCATCCCAAGTTCTACTGGGAGGAGGTTTCATGGATTTCATCAGCTGGTGTTACCAAAGTTTGAAGGAAAGATGTCATCATGGTGATTGTTGATAGATCGACTAAGCATGCACACTTTGTGCACTCTCTCATCCCTTCAAGTTAGCATGGGCTTCCACCACATTCATGGAGATAGTTCGTAAGCTACATGGCAGCTCAAACATTATTGTAAGTGAAAAGAGATCCCATATTCAATGGACATTTTTGGACATAATTATTTTCTTTGTTTGGGTACTCAATTGGCTCATTGCTCATTCTATCATCCTCAATCCGATGGACAAACTCAGATAGTGAACAAATCTCCGGGAAGGCTACTTTGTTGTTTTGTCTCATAAAACAAACACAATGGTTCAAATGGTTACCCTTTGCTTAATGGTGGTATAACACCTCCTTTCATTAATTCCAACAAAAATGACACCATTTATGGTAATTTTTATGGATACCACCCTCCATCACTTCCCTTTTCTAAAATAAAAATATAAGGTTCAAGCAAAGGGAAGATCACATCGAGAATCACAACAAATTCTCCAAATATTAGTGATTAACCCTATCGATGGCATAGAATCGCATGAAACAACAAGGCATCAACATCGTAAGGAAATAAGTTTTGAAGTAGGATTGGGTATTTTAAGACTACAACCATACAAACAAATGTCCTCAAGCAAGCCAAGAAGGATAATAAATTTTCATCACCAAAGTACTATGGCCCTTATAAGGTGTTGCAAAAGATCGGGTACTATGGCATACAAATTGGAGCTCTCTGCATCTTCAATGAAAGTACACCCATTTTTCCATGTTTCATCCTTAAAAAAATGTTATAGGCTTACAAGATACTAGTTCAAACTATATTTCCTTAACTTGATGAGGAAGGAAAATCATATTGAATCCTGAAGCCATCAAAGGACAATAATTTAATTCGCCAGCCGAGAATAGATCCATTTCAGAGTATCTCATTAAAGGAGGAAACCATCATCAAGATTCCACTTGGGAAGATGAGTCTTTATACGTATATCCAAAGTTACCTGCTGCGCATAACACTTGTCTCAAGGAGGGGCATGTTGCCCTAATATTGTCCCATTACCCTAATTGGGGCATATTAGATTAGTAATGTTATTCTTATTTATGTCGGCTTTAGCCATTAGTTGTAATTATACTTCCTAGTCTCCTATATATACCAAGGAGACATTTTCTATTGAATCATCTTGTACTGAACATTTAAGTGGGTAGAAGGAGGTTTCTAAGAGGCTTATTATCCGAAATTATCTCTTTTCAAGGCGTTGAGTACTTTCCCCGAGGTTTTTCTATGCTATATTGATGTTTGGTTCTTACCACTTATTACCATAGTTATTCTCACCCTATTCTAACGCTGGTCATCTAAAACCGTCAGTGCTCATTCAACATGCCTCAAGGGTGTTGTCCCTTTGGTCCTACCCATAAAGTCAACTCCAAAAAGCAATGGCTCTGCTGACCCTGTAACCTCCACAATGGCTCTGTTGAACCGTAAAGAGTTCTTATACTATCTGGGTAATCCGGCGGGCATCCAGGGGCCCTCCACAAAGAGGAGGAACCTAATCTGGTATGCCCTTGGGATGCATTTTGCTATCGATTAATCCGGCGGGCATCCAGGGCCCCTCCACAAAGAGGAGGAACCTAAACTATCATTTTTTTAACGCCATCTGGAGTAGCGGCATCTATGTTTCATGTACTTCCAAATAAATCACAATCTAGATCTTCGAAATTTCTTTTGTGGCCAATAAATTTCACAAACCCCGATTTTCAGAGATTCATTTGTTCGCCGTCAATTGTTTGTTTATATCCCAAAAAAAAAACAAAATCGCTACCAAATTTGGAAATTGAAACCATGACTTTAGGAAATTATTTGTTTTTTATCATTTCAAATTTAATATATGACTTATTAAATATTTGGATTGCTACCAATGAAGTTACATGCCATATTGCATCCTTTCACAAAAATCATTGCTAAATAAATTTACAAGCTCCCAAATTGATCTATGTAAAATTTAATTACAGCTCTAGGATTTAAAATCGTTGATATGTCTCCGAGCTTTATCTATCCTTCTTCCACTTGGTAATCATTCGCCTCTGTCGTACCATACTAGTAACCACCACTTAAATTAGGGAGACATTACTTGTCTTGGGAGAGACCTTCTAAGTATTAATATGAAACTTATTTAATTTATAGAGATATGTTTTTTTAACGATTTCAAACTATTGTTATTTCCTAATGTTTATTAAACTTTAGGATATTTTGATCAAGGCAACCTGATTGTTGTTTCCCTTACTCAATCTTTTCTCCCTTTAAATGTATTGGAGAAATTAATAATTATATATAATCATGCACATCTAATAATTGATTGAAACTTGATTTTAACTTGATATTAACTCATTCCTCAACTAATTTGCATATATGATTTGTTTAACCATCCTCTGTTATGCATTTTAGTTCCTTAAACATATAACCCATTTCTTAGCATTTTAAATGGCATTTGTTTTAATTTTATTTCGAAATTAGAAAGAATAAAGTTATATTTTTTTACACGGATACAATTTATATGCTATCATGTTAATCACTATTACAAATTATTTCTAGCTATTATAACACATGCAATTTAGTTTTTCTTTCACCTACTTTGCTTATAGTTATGTACATTTTAACTTTTTAAAATAAAAAGTAAATTAAAGTTTAAGAGATTGTAATGACATAATTCACCAGTCATTAAATGTTTACATATCAATCATTATTAATGTATCTTCCATTAGTTTAACCGAATTTATTTCTTCCTTTTCCTTTTTATATAAATTTAATTATTATTTTTTTCAATCAAACCACTCTTGAATGAAAAATTTATTATTTTTATACTTTGTGTTTAAAGTTGTTTCTCGCTTAGTTAATAAGAGTTTTATAAAGTTAGTATTTTTTTATAAAGTTAGTTTTTATAAGGTTAGTTTTTTTTATAAAGATGCTTGAAAAAGATGCTTATGCTTATTTTTTCTTATGTCTATGCCAAATAATTAGTTATGTAAACCTTTACCTTATTTATATCACCATCTAAATGTGAACATGTATCACTTTGCTACCTTTACCATTATATAGGATACTTATGACATATGAATTGATCGAATATATATCCTTGAGAAGTAAATGAAAAAAAGGGCCTCCCCATTTAACCATTCCAATATTAAACTATGAGGATAGCGGGTCTTTTTCCTTAGCAAGATTCTAATGTCTACCTTTATATATTATTTTTATGAAATAAAATGGGTGTTAATGTAGTGGTGAGCTTAAGACTTAAATAAATGGGTCTTAATGTGTGTGACTTTATCAAATCTAATTGAGGTATTTGTATATAAATATAACAAGAAATTAAAAGCTAAAGGAGTTTATTCCCAAAATGTCTTTTCTCTATGTCTCTCACTCTTGTGTTTTTTAAATATTGTATGTAGAAGTTTCATATAGATTAACCTACACCGATCATGATTCCTAATCCTTAGAAGTTCAAATCTATGTATCAACTAAATATTGATCTACACCTATCATGAGGAGGCCAACTCCCATTGGATCACTACTCCTACAAAACCAACTTATTGGAGGCATGCCTCTCCACTTCCAAAAGTTTTACTTAATCTATGAAATCATATTCTAGTAAAACAAACTTTTATTGAAGTTTCTAATCAAATTTTTGGCATACCAAACAACCCCTGATTCTCAATGGGTCTACTATGTGACACCTACCAAAGATAAATTTACCTTTAGTAAATCTCAATCTTCTTCATTACAACTTCTCTAGAGTACTAATGACAAGTTGGAGAAAAGCAATCCCTAACCGAACTAAATGGGCCCTCATCAATCACTCCAGAATATCTAGGCTTAAAGTCCATGTATCCATGTATTTGACTCTTATCCCAAGATTGTGAATGAGATAAAACTTGAATGGGTAGTACTAAACCTAGGTGGTTAATACTTGAGTGATTTCGTAACCTCCATGATTCTTTTCCACCCTCCATTTGTATCTAAAGGATTCATATTCAAATTAAAACCATAAGACCTATTGGAAAAACAATTGTGAGGCATTATGTTAGTAGTTTTACCCATCCAAGTATTAAAATATTTATGCGTATGATAACTTCATCATAGATAGCTCTATGTCAATCACTAACCTTATAATAATCAATTCATTAAGCCCATGTATAGTTAACTATAAGACATCTATACATTTATGTCTATAAATTAAAATTGCTATTATTTTCCCCTATTTACAATAATTCAAGGCTGGAAACTTGATCGCGGATAATCTTAATCAATCCTTAAAAAGAGTTCTTACAGTAGAATGAAATTTGGGGAAGTGGCACATATTTCTCTCCTTATTCTTCATCTACTTTTTTATATTCACGTACCCCTTTTCATTCATCCAATACGCCTACAATGACCTTTCCTCCAATACATAGAAACACTTATCATGCATACCATAAACTCTCTTTAATTCTCTTTTCATAAACATTGTACACACTCATTTCAGTGCCATGCATCATACCATCAAGCTCCTCCCAAGGCCCTCTTTTATGAGCAATGGGGCACTTCTCTTGCGTGTAGAACATTTTGTGGTTGTCAAAGATCATTGAAATCTCAAACACTACCAACCTAGATCCAAGTTTAGTCCATATGACACACTATTATTCCCCAACTGATAGAGAATCCTTGTTTAACCATAATTATCAAATCTAGGACTATAGCTTTGTCACCTCATCCTCCTTAATGGTAGTCAAACAAATTTTATCACAGGCTTTGTCCTCATAGTTCAAAATCTCCCAACATTCCCCATGTTCACCCATACCATTTTCCATGAAATACCAATAATGGAAATAATTCCCTAGCTTATCATCACTAGCTAATACATTGGTTATGTTTCCTTTTCAAGAAATTGTGGAAAGTGATATTACTCCCATTGGCTTGTTTTTATCTCTCATATTTTTTTTCACTATTCAAGTCAAGCAAAGCCATCTACTTATGTAGCCATAAGCTCAAGATAATTTGTTCCATGGTGAAAAATGGATTCACACATTTAAAACTTGCTATTGATGTAGTCTCATAGCTTCTGACTAGTCGTGTAATGGTTAAAAAGGAATTTCACAAGAAATTCTCCATTTATGTGTGGTGCATATGATACCTAAACCGTGACACTACAATACAATAGTTCCCTTACATCCCTATATAATCTAATACATAACTATTAGGATGTTCTTGACAAGGCTTAAGGTTTTCTTTTGCAATGCAAGACTACATACTACTTATTTAATTCCTAATGAGTCTCTACCTAATGCAACCAATGACAGTTATACTCTTTCTAAATTGGCATCACATTGTCATGCACATGTGGACTAAGTTGTGGACAACATGATCTCTTTGAGCGCCTTTTCCATACAATTTAAACAACTTAATCCATTGAGGAATTCATTGTAAACTGCATGGAACTTTAATTAGGGGAAAAAATTATGTATTATCGATGTAGACACTCAGCATGGGCCCATAACTAATGGTCACTTCCACCACCTAGAAAGCTCGGGTCTTGTTCCTCCAAAATGGCATCAAACGGATAATGAAGATTGTGTATTTTAGAGAAAGAATCTTTGAATCAAGGAATACTCTAGAAAATGTCACTATCATAGGTTATATGAATTGGGATCATAAGAAGGATACTTTTCTTACTAATAAATCCCATCAAATTCTACCTAGATATTGTCTCCTACACAAAGTGTTAGGATATAATATTACATGCCATATCCTTTCCTACTAGCCATCATTATTGGTCCTAGGGAACAAGTAGAGCAAGAATAAGTTGGTATTTCTTGCCTCCATTTTCTCTGTAACTAATGTCCAAAATGTAAAGGATTTCATTGATCATATGGTGTCTACCGATATGCTACCAGTGGCTTCTTGGTAGTTTATACAAATATTTGTGTAGGAGCTAGTATAGTTAGCATTACTATTCTTGGTGTAGTTTATCCAACAAGAGAGGAGTGGCCTGCACATTAACTCCCCACACAGAGCTCTGCAAAGCAGCTCCACACACTCTACAACAACAAAGATAGAGGGCCACAACAAGGAAAACTAATTTTAAACAAAAATCAAGAGGTCGAGCAAGGAGATTCAACAGAAAATCTAGAGTATCGCAGCAGGGAGACTCCAACAAAAAATCAAGAAGGTCAGAGTAAGAGAGGATCTTCTCACTCTAGAGAGAAAAAATTAAAAATTATGTAATATGAGGAAGGTAGGTCTCTATTTATACTTTAGGTTAGGGTATTAAATATAAATTAAATTAAAATATTGACATAACATGTTTAAATAAAATAATTTAAACATGACATAATAAAAAATTTAATTCTAAACTTTAATTAACCCTAAGACAAAACAACATAAAACCCCAAAACAAGAGGAGGAGGGTCTGTGCACATTAACCCTACACAAGAAAGTCGCAAGAATTCCAACACACTCTACAACAACAAAATATAGAGGGTCACAACAAGGAAGACTCCAACAAAAATCAAGAGGGTCGCAAATTTAGAGATTCCTACAGAAAATCTAGAGGATCACAAGAAGGAGACTCCAACATAAAATTAGAAGGCCGTAGCAAGGAGAGGGTCTGCTCACTCTAGAGAGAAAATAAAATTATGTAATTTGAGGGGTAGGAGGGGTTCTATTTATACTTTAGGTTAGGTATTAAAAATATAATTTCAATTAAAATAATTAATATTACTTGTTTAAATTAAATAATTTAAACATGATATAGTAAACATTTCATTTAAACTTTAATTAACCCTTAAGACAAAACAACATAAAACCCCAAATCACACAAACAAGGGTAGGAGAGGCTTAAGGAGGGTTTACAAGGTGTCAATACTCATTCATTCATTTTCATGGTAATCTTATTACTTTTTCATCATTGGATATGTGATCAATTTGCCTCGAAACTTTTTCTGAAATTTTATCCACCAAGGTCCAAGACTAAGGATCAACCCATGATCTAGGCATGGGTACCCTGGACCATGTCTAAGGGCTTTAGACTTATCTAGGGGGTTTAACTCCTTGTTCCTATACTAAGAACAATAGTCATATACTGGAGTCCCTCTCAAGGGTCTTTATTTTTTGATTCTAGACTAAGAACCCCTGTCGTATACTGTGGACCCTAACAAGGGTCTTTTTCCATGGCACTGACTATTTGGTCCTAGACCAAGTACCTCAGCAGTGCATTGGGTTCCCTAGATCTTGTCTAGTATCTTAGACATCCTTTCAGAGAATGGCTATTGAAGTTTCTTATAAATTTAACAATAAGTAAATTGATATTTTATTGAATTAGTTTAGTTGATATTTGGTCCCTCTATGTAACTTTAGGTCACCATAAAATATTTCGAAATTATTTATTTACTTCAACTATATCCACAACTATCCAACAATTTTTACTTAAATCGCTCAAGTCATCCAAACAAACAACTAAGTCCCTTCATCTGAATTTAATTTTTATTAGGTTCATACAAACAATCGTCAATCCCATCCCAATTAACATGACAATAAAGGGATTATTATAAAAACTCCATTTAAACAATGCTAATGGGAAGTTTAAAGAAATGGCATATAATCCATGTTCATGCAAAACCTTCCCTACATCAAAGGGGTTAACAATCTGGTCACTAAGGTTCTATTAAATAAGGATATCATTGCCACTTTTAAACCCCTTGAAACCATTAGATAAAAGATGATATCAGTGACGGATACCATGGACCAATGTTAGTATAATTGGTCTATAAGGTAGAATGCACTTGTGGAAAAAACTACATCAGGGAAACTGGGTGATCACTTCAAATCAGGATTAAAGAGCATGAAGGTACTATTAAGAATGGGCTCACACATACCTCAACATTAGTCAGGCAATCCAAGACACCAAAATATTGGCCAAATTGATTCATGGATGTTGTCTATGGACCCCTTACTTATCTTTTAGTTGATTGATTCATGGTTGAATGACCAGTATTTCTGTTTTCTAATGAGCAAGTACCTCTGTGGCTTGATTGTTTCAAACTTTGATTTATCTCTGTGTTTTAAATTACTTGAACTTATGTACATCTTTGGTTTTTTTTTGATAAACTTTGCATTGTCGATAGATATTGTGGAGTGATGTCGACACAAGATTATGAAAACATTCCTCGCAAACACTGTAGGCATTCTCAAGAAGGAATAACAATGACTCCTTCTTCAACTGAGACTTCGAGTGAGCACCAACAATCTCGTCAAAGGAGATTTTCAACCGAGTCTGTAAATAGATCAACTGCAGAACCTGTTCAAACTAATGTTATGGATGCAACCTTCTTGGATAGGTTGCGCATCAACACTCCTACACTTGAGAATGTAGGGAATAGCTCTGGACTAGAGAACATTTCTGGTAAGTTTCTTAAATTTTGTTAATTTTTGTTGAATTTTGTTGTATTTAAATTTATGTGTGGTTAAATCTTGAATTTACTTTCAAATGTGTGTGTAGGCAATCAATTTATAGCAAGGGGTGACAACGAGAGTGGCTATCACAAAGATTCAAATGTCGGTGCAGAGGGTGAAGGTGGATGTAGGAGGCCGCGTTATGAAGAAACAAAAGATTACATGCCAACATCCACCTATCCTTTAGAAGTTGGCGATGAACTTCCCTAGGAAGGGAATACAGAAGCAATGACGCTTGAGCAATGCTCAGGTGTCAAAAAGAGGTTGGAAAATGATTTGGCGGTCTTGGAACTTCCTTTGGAGAGAAAACAAAGTTTGAAAATTGTTTTGCATTCACTGGAAAACTTTATGGATGCATATCAGAAGATGGGGCCAACCACTGACAGTTTTGTCGATCTAATGAGGCGACGAAAGTTAGAGGTGATGGGTCCTGGTAAATGGGATACAGAAAAAAAAGACTTTCAAAGGAAGACGCCATCTCTATGTTCAATTTCAAAGAGAGTCCAAAGTGAAAAATGTTGAAGGTCCAATATTTTAAGCACCCCCACTTTGTTGGACATCTGTATAATAGATTTTTGGCTGCATAATGGAAATTTTCATGGAACGATGAGGTTCCACACTATTTTGCAAGACATTTTTTTGCAGAGTTTTTCTTGCACATGCACCCGAATTATACCAGTCTACCGTCCAAATATTATGGTACTGGTAAAGGACGTACATATAATCACAAAGGGGCATATCGAAGTGGAGCATTACCGAGGCCTCCACAACCTCTAGTACCTCACCCAAAAGGGGCATTTGCATCACTTTTAGAGTTCCAGTCTACATCAAAAGTTGACAAAGAGGCTAGGACTGCACTCGGGGAAAATTTGGAATCAATGTTCTATGGTGTTGATGTTGGCCACATTTGTTGATAAAACAGATGCAGACTTGGATGCAATGTCAGCAGAAGAAATTTTGGAGTATGCCAAATTTTGTCGGGATGGTTGGAAGAAGGTCATTCAGTATGATGACCTGAATCGTAGATTGGTATGTGATCTATTTAGGCAAATTTTGACGCATTTTATGATAGTTTACTTCGAATTCTAGATATATATATCCTTAATTCTATAGAAATAATTGAGTTCTTCTTGCCATTAATCATAGTTTGGAGATATGTTAAACGAAGCTCCAGTTGGTAGGGGACTTGATTCGACAAGTTTGAATTTGGATGGATTGAATCAGGTATGTTTTTTATAATAGTTGTTCAATCTCCACTCTTTTGAATAAGAGTTCAACAACATTTGTAATTTTGTATAATTGTGAACACGTTAAATCCTCGATTTAGTTCTTAGTTGTGCTGTTCACAACTCTCTATTCCATCTATTCCATCTCCTGGTACTTGGGCTGGCTTGTCTCAATTCTCATTGGGAGAGTTAGAAGTGGGTGGGAGTTCATAGGTATCATTTAATGTATTAAAATCATTTAAATTTAATGTGTTATATAATCATTTGAATATAATTTATTCAATTTTCAAATTTGAAATGTGATATATAGGCTAATGTGGAGAAGAGAGTACATGAAAGTGTGCTCGGGAGAGAGATTGGGATTTATGAAGCAACCATATTAGGAAATGATGTCTCCATTCAGGATGAGTCCATTCAGGATGAATCATAAATGTACGTTCTTGACTTTTATGCAATTTTTATTTTTTCAAATTTATAGTTTTTATCCTTTCCTCAATTATTTTAAATTATATAGAATCCCTAGATAAGTTTGTCATTGTCTTAAATGGTGTACACTCAAACTTATATAGGGTTAGATCATGATGAACAACTAAT
>SNQJ01S0218848.1:3752-15265 GCA_010110895.2 Picea sitchensis
CCCTTATGAGTTCTATGCCACACAGTCCCTCAGGCATTCCTCCTTTTTCAAGGGCCTCCAACACAACTGGTCCAGAATCTCAATGCTGAAACTCTCATGACTTGCAGTTGTGAGAAAAATAGGGCACAAGCCAACGCATCTCAGACATGCAGGCCCCAGGTCATGGATGGATTACACCAGCGACCATTATAGCCAACTATCCTATGGCTAATTCTTAGCATTTACTTTCCCTTTTCCAAGCAAAGACACAGGTGAGGATGGATCAATGAATGGGTGAGTGAGTGCATGAAAGTGCGTGAGGGAAATGAGGGAAATGAATGGATGTACAGGAAATCAACGAACAAGCCATCAGTCAAACCACCCCATCATACCAGAGGAGGGTTTAAGTAACTTCATGGGGAATCAAGAACCTCCTGGCCTTCCCCAAGAAGCTCACGTAACAGATCCCCTCCCATAGGAAAAAAGGGTAATTAACATAGGAATAAACATTTAGCCCCTCAAGCCCCCTCTCCTATGGAATCATATCCCCCTATAAATCTAGTCCTTGTTCGTCTAGCAGCCAACCATTTATTTATTATTACTAATGATAAAAAAAACATTACATGTCTTGGGCACACTGGCATTTTAATAATTGTTTTGGCACCCTGGTCTCTCATCATTGTAACAATACATTATTTAAAATGGGGGTTCAAAACCTGGGGTGTTACATCCCCTCCCCCTGATTTTGGCACTGTCATTAGTGCATATACAAAATAGAGTTCAAAATCTCAAATTTATTCCAAAAAGATGCAGGTACTCTGCCCACATGGCATCTTCATGCTCCCAGGCAACATCTTTAGGACTGTAGCAGGTCCACTGAACTTTTACCAACTCTATAAATCGATTCTGGAGCATTTTGACTTTTTTGTTCAATACCCGCACTGGCTGAACCTGAAATTATCCCTCTGTCTCTACCTGAATCAGATGCCAATCAATAACATGGTTAGGATCATGTACGTATTTCTTTAGTAAAGAGACATGAAATACATTATGAACATTCATGGAAGCAGGCAATGAAAGAATGTATGCAACTACCCCTATTTTGTCCAATATTTCAAATGGACCACAAAATCTGGCTGCCATCTTTGTACAACTACCCAATTTCAAAGAGATTTTCTTGAGCTTCACTTTCAAAAGTACATGCTACCCTACTTTAAATTCTCTAGCTGTCCCGTTCTTGTCTACATAAAATTTCTGTCTATCCTGAGATGCCTTTAAATTCTGCTTGATCTTGACCACCTGGTCTTCCATGTCCTTGAGCAACTCTGGCCCAAGTACCACTCTATCTACTGGGTTGTCCCAACTTACTAGAGTATTGAATTTACTACCATACAAGGCTTCAAATGGGCTCATTCTCAATGAAGCTTGATACCCATTATTATATGCAAACTCAACCAAGTGTAAGTAATCTTCCTACTTAGATGGCTTATCCATCACATACATTCTCAACATGTCTTCAATTATTTGATTGACCCTCTCTGTTTTCCCATATGTCTGGGGATGATATGCTATGCTAAATTTTATATTTGTGCCAAATCCTTTAAACCATCCCCTCCATAAATTGGAGGTAAACTTCATATCTCTGTCCGAGACGATTTTCCTAGGTATCCCATGCAACATAGAAATTTCCTTCATGAAAATTTTTGCAATATTAGCCATTGTATGCATTGTCTTCACAGGCACAAAATGAGCAACATTTGTTAATTTGTCAACCACCACCATGATTGAATCATATTTCTTATTCATTCTGGGTAATCCTGTGATGAAATCCATGGTGATCACGTCCCATTTCTTCTCTGTAATTGACAATGGCTGCAACAAACCCGCTGGGTGGCTATGCTTATCCTTCACCTTTTGACATTCCATACATCAAGCGATGTAATCGACAACATCCTTCTTCATTCTCGGAAAAAAGAAATGGCTTCTTACTGCTGTAATTGTTTTTTGGTAACCGAGATGTCCAACTTAAGGAACATCATGCATTTCCTTCAGTACCAAATTCCTCAGTTCTCTAGAACTAGGAACATAGATTCTGTTTTTATGCATGAGTAATCCGTCTTCCTTTATCTCACACTCCTTTATTTTCTGCCGTACATCTCCTTGCTATAAGTTTTCCTTTACCTATAGGTAATGTTGGCCTGTAACAAGACCATCTAAAATTATTCTCTTCAAGTCTGACTGATGCATACTGACAACAGTAGCATTCATGAGATGCACTCTTCTACTAAGCGCATCGACAACTTTATTCTCCTTTCCCTTGATATGATTGATATCGAAGTCATATTCACTTAAAAATTCTAGCCATCTTGTTTTCCTGACATTCAATGTTGGCTGTTCAAAAAGATACTTCAGGCTAATGTGGTCTATCCTTAATTCAAATTTATTCCCCATGAGATAATGCCTCCACATCCTCAAGGCGTGAACAATGGCAAGAAGTTCCAAGTCATGCGTGGAATAGTTCCTCTCATGTTACTCAAGATTTCTGGACTCATATCCAATGACATGTCCATTTTGCGTGAAGACTCCCCCAAGTCCTTCCTTACATGCATTTGTACATACCACAAAACTTTCATTTGGGTCAGCAATCTTTAACACAGGTGCACTAGTAAGTAATTCCTTCAACATATTACAATTCTTTTCACACTTGAGTGTCCATTCAAATTTAGTTCCCTTCTTTTGCAAAGAAGTGACGGGATAAGAAATCTTAGAGAACCATTCTATGAACCTTATGTAGTAGCCAACTAATCCCACAAAAGATCTGACATCTAACACATTTATGGGTGTTGGCCATCCCCTAATGGCTTCGATCTTCTCTGGATCTATTGCTATTCCTTACTCTGAAATAATGTGTCCCAAGTAATGGATACGCTTTTGATAAAAAGAACAGTTACTCAACTTGGCATACAACTGATGTTCTCTCAGTACTTGCAACACCAGTCTTAAGTGATGTTCATGCTCCTCTTCAGACTTAGAATAGATAAGTATTTCATCTAGGAATACTATGACAAAATTATCCAAATAATTCATGAATATGCCATTCATTAAGCACATGAAGACAACTGGTGCATTGGTCAGTTTAAATGGCACCACTACAAATTCATAATGCCCATATCTAGTCCTAAAGGCTATCTTATGAATGTCTTCTTCCTTGATTCTTACCTGACGGTATCCTCCCCTCAGGTCAATAATTGAAAATATCTTTTCTCCTCTTAGATGATCAAAGAGGTCATCAATTTGGGGTAGAGGATACTTGTTCTTTATAGTGTACTTGTTCAGCTGTCGAAAGTCAATACATAGCCTCAAGGTTCCATCCTTATTTTTGACAAAAAGTACTGGTGATCCCCAAGGTGAAACACTTGGACGTATGTACCCTTTCTTCAACAATTCCTCCAACTGCATTTGTAATTCTTTTAACTCTATTGTTCTCATTCTGTAAGGTGTTTTTGACACTGGGGTAGCTCCTGGCACTAAATCAATTGATAAATCTATCTCCCTTCTTGGTAGAAATCCATGTGTTTCTTGGAATACATCTTCAAATTACTATAGTGCCAATAAATCTTCAAGGCTTGGCCCCTTTGTATTATCTGGCTCTTCCACATGAGATGCATACAATTGACATCCTTTCCTAAAACATATTTTTAGTTGCAAGGATGAAATCTCCCTTATAGAGATGGGTCTTGGAACTCCTTTCACAGTGCTCTGTTTTCCATTTCCACCAAGACATGTAAATGTATTGTTAGAACAATCTAGGACAACATGATGCTTTTCCAACCAATCCATTCCAATTAGAATATCATAAGACCCCAATGGTATGATATTTATATCAATACTAGTATTCACGCCATTAAGACTTATGGAATAACTTCTGACCATATCATGGATTCTTCTTTTGGTTCCAGTGGCTAACTGAACCAAACTTGCTTTTCCAAGTTTACTTTTCTCCAAATGTAATCTATCCAATATCTTAGGATCAATGTAGCAATGACTTGTTCCTGAATCAATCAAAATAGCAACAGGCTGATTTATGATCTTACCTTCCACCTCGATCATATTGGACTGGTACTCTTCTTGTCAATCATTTAAAGTTGCATAGATTCTTCCCATATCTTCGAATGTTGTAGCTTCTTGGATGTTGTGAACAATCTTCACTCTATCCTTTCTGTGTGGGAAATCCTTGTACATATTATGTTCCTTGCATCCTCAACATTTGATTGGTGGTCTTCCCCTTTTTCCCAAGGAATCTTCTTTCTTGAAATCTCCCTTAGCATACTGATCTTGATGATTTCTATTAGGCTCATTCCTATTGAAGGGAGGTTTGAATCCTTTCCTCCTCTGATCGGACTTCACATTTTTCTTATCCTTCCAAGATTTCTGCAAAGATTATCTTCCCTGGCCTTGCTCATACAGGTATTTATCCTTCCTGATGGATTCAGTCAAGCTCTTGGGTTCATCATACTTGATCCTTTCCTTATAAAAGGTCGGCAATCCATTAAGAAACATTTTTATTTTCACTTTCTCATAACCAATGAACTTGACATACTTTAACAATCCAAAGAACTTCTTCTCTCACTCTGCCATAGTCATTCTTCTCAACCTGAGTTCAAAGAACTCCTGCATTTTCTTGTCATAGAAATGCTCTGAGAGGTACTCCTTCTGGAAGTACTTCTTGAGCTTCTTCCAAGTGATCCTACTTTCATTAACATGTTCCACTTGCTTCAGTTGGTCCCACCACATTGCAACTTTCCCATGTAAATGGTAGGTGGAAATCATGGCTTCCCAGTTGGATGAATAGTTATGCAACTAAAAATATCTCCTAATCCCAAGAAACTATGCTTCAGCATCATCTTCCCTTTCTCTTTCACCATCAAAGGAAGGTGGCTTGAGCTTCCTCATCTCTTCTTGCAAACTATATACCTCTTGTTTCCTTCTTTGGTGTCTGACAAGAGATACCTCTGGACTGCTTACGGGATCATCCGATGCATAAAAATTTCTTTTTGAGTAAGGAGGTGAGTGGCGTCCATGAGCTCTGCTAGCACTTTTGGAATAACCAGCTCTTCCACTATCATCCCTTCTTTCATGGCACCCACATTCTTCCTCTTGTATTGAGTTTGATCCCTTCTTAATTTGTCTCTGCAACAGATTTAAGCTCTACAACACTCGAGAATTTATCTGACTTTTCTCTCTCATCAGTCTCTCATTGTCTGCTTTCTAGCTATGCACTTCCATATTCAAGCTTCTTACCATTTCTATTAATGTTTCCTGCTGTCCTTTTCCCTTGCATCCATTTGACTCTGTCTCTGCATTCCCAACTCTGGTATTCTGGCCTTCGGCCTCCTTATCATGACTTCAGTCTCCCTTGCTTTCTTCCATTTCCTCAATACGCATCCTGAGTTGATGTGCTTAAACCCCTTAATTATGCAAAATGTGCAAGTGACCATTTTGTTAGAATTATGCATATGATAAACAAAATTGCCAAACCATGCTATAGGTATCTTTCTTTTTTGTTCATGGAGATCATATCCCCATTCTCTAAAAATAACAGTGTCATGTTATCCTTGGCTAACACAAAATTTCATCCTACGCAGGTGCTTCCTTCAAACCACCTTCCTAGGTGACCACAACTAGAAACCCCGGCTAAATCCTTCCTTAGCACTTTTCTGTCTCTAAGACCACCAATTCAACCATTAGCCCTCCTTCCCTCAGCTCTCAATCTACATATGACCATGACCATGACCCTGCGCTTAGCTGAAAAAGCACTTTTCTAGAGCTTTAAGACGTTAGAAATTTCATCTAGGACTAGATCAACGGTCCTCGTCCTCTTTCATGATCAACAATCGAGAGCCACTTCTGGACTCCGCACTTTGAGAGTCTCAACTTTCCTCGCTTGCCTCCTCCCAGAATGCTTTTACCCATAGTTCATGATCTTCCGATAGGTGTCCTCTCACAGATCAACGGTTGTGAATCGCTTTGGCTCTTTGGTCTTCAGAAGTTTCAAAAATTTCCTCCTGCACTTTCTCCTGAAGTGCTTTCACCCGAAGTCGACAATCCTTCGACGTGTGTATTCTGGAATCAATGGTTGATATGTACTCCAACCTTCAGGCCTTCGGGAGTTTTCAACCAAATGCAACTTGTCACATCTTTCCCCACTAGTGTTTCGAGTCTCTAGACTACACGATCTATCACCATGTGGTGAAACACTAGAAGCAGACACATGGCCCAATCAGGCGAGTGCCACGTGTCATGTTCTAACTAAATTTTCAATACTCCAAATGCCCAGAAATTACTGACACGTGGCACACATCTCATGTGTCCACATCATCCCAGGCGACATCCACAAGCCACGTCACTTCGAGAATTCCAGGATCCGGATCACCTCTAGCTGACATCATCGTTCGCTATCACTTTGGCTCTTCAGGCTCTGGGACTTCGAGAGTTTCCATACTAGCACATTTCTAATTCTCCCAAACTCCAAATTTTGAACTGACCAATCTGTTGCCATGTGTCCTCCTGGATCAGATGACTAATATTCACTTCGGGTCTTCACTTGCATCCCAAGGATTGGCACCACATGTCCTCCTTAATCTGACGGTTGAGGCTTACTTCGGGTCTTCGGACTTCGTAAATCTCAAATTTCAAAACTTATCTAGACCCACTGGATTTTATCCAAAGCCCTGGATTTGGTGACGTGTGGTTCTCGACAGATCAATGGCTGAGATCCTTTCAGGTCTTCAGGTTTCTAACATCTCAAATTTCAAACCTCCTTGAAGTACACGGGATTTTTCTGCGTGTCTCCTTGAATTAGACGATTGAGGCTTACTTCTGGCCTCCAACTCTTTCGGCTTCGGGAATCTCAATTCTCAACTTCTCCTCACTCGCTCTTTCCTGGAGTACTTTCACCCAAAGCACATGATCGGTTGATGCATGTCCTCCTATGGATCAACGGTCCCTAACTACTTCGGCTATTCAAAGTTTTGATGATCGAGAACTAGCAAGTCACATCACTGCATGCCTTTCAATTTGTGGGGGCACGCATCGACGGTTTGGAGTAGCCCACTTTTTTCCTTGCAATTCTCCTGATGATGAAATGTAACCCCTTGGTGAAACCGTGGTTTGGATTGCGGGACCGCCTTGGTAAATTATCTCTTGTGCAACTTGGTTCCCCGCAATGCCTCCTGTCCATTGATCTCACTCTCCAATGGTATCTGATGGTTGTGACCTTAACCCTTGCTTCCTTTTCATCGAACAAACCTTATTCACCTTTCCTACGATCCAATGATCCTGGATCTCTCCTGATCCTACAGTGGCTCTCTCTCCCAGATTCGAAGGGGGACGATAACGATCCTTCAAACCCCTTACAATGGATCTTTGAATATCTAACTCCTATGTAGGTTCTGCAACACCATTCGTCCTGAGAGTTTCAACTTCACGGTAAAAATTTTCTCTGTAACCACGAGACTCTGGCCAACAAACCCGGCCCATACCGGCCCAGTGTTTCAACCTGGCTCTGATACCAAACTGTAACATACCCAACCACCCACAAGCCAGGTAATTCTACCTTCAAGCCCACCATTGGACTTCATACTCTTACCGATACCTTATTTCATTAGTAAGAACACATAAGATACAAGATTTAGCAACATGAACAACAATATCCAGCAAGCATGCATAATCCAAGATTTAGTTAAACGATAATTAAAATACATAGTGGAATACATTCATACACATATAATAATATCAGAACAGAGAGAACTTATATTTATAAAAATGTGATAGCAACTGGCTACAGACCAAGGATGTTCCACCCAATCGTAGACACCATTGCTCCAAATCTCAGCAGCAGTGTCACCCTCGAGCCATGGCTATGAATCCACAAGGATGGTTCCAGAGTGTACTTGGGTTCCCAAACCAGTTAGCTCTCAAGCTCTCATAGGTTTCCCGACACCCACAACAATCCAAGTACCCAACTCTCTTCCACCCAGCTTGTACCACCCTAAGAGAATGGACCTCCACCCTTTTCTGCCACATAGTCCCTCAAGTAGTCCTTCTCCTTTTTCCAGGGCTTCTAGCACAACTGGTCTAGAATCTCAATGTTGTAACTCTCAGGACTCACAATTGTGACAATAATAGGGCACACGCCAACACATCTCAGACATGCAGGCCTTAGGTCATGGTTGGATTGCACCAACGACCATTACAACCAACTATCCTGTGGCTAATTCTTAGCATTTACTTTCCCTTTTCCAAGACAAGACACAGGTGAGGATGGATCAATGAATGGGTGAGTGAGTGCATGAAAGTGCGTGAGGGAAATGAATGGGCATATAGGAAATCAACGAACAAGCCATCATTCAAACCTCCCCATCAAACTAGAGGTGGGTTTAAGTAACTTCATGGGGAATCAAGAACCTCCTGGCCTTCCCTAAGAAGTTCATGTAACTGATCCCCTCCCTTAGGAAAAAAGGGTAATTAACATTGGAATAAACATTTATCCCCTCAAGCCCCCTCCCTTGTGGAATGATATCCCCCTATAACTCTAGTCCTTGTCCGTCTAGCAACCAGCTATGTATTTATTATTAATAATGATAAAAAAAACATTACATGTCTTGGGCACACTGGCCTTTTAATAATTGTTTCGACAGTCTGGCTTCTCAGCATTGTAACAATACATTATTTAAAATGGGGGTTCAAAACCTGGGGTGTTAAACTATGTACATGACCATATACATTCATGTACCAAAGAAGATGAAGAAGAAGCTCTTTTGAAGATCCAAAGTATCTAATATGGAGATTTATTGTAAGGAGCAGAAGGATCCAAAGATGACCGAACATTAGAACAAGAACTCACAATAGACTTGTTCAAAGGATAATTAAGCCACCTTGACAGGAAGAATAATTCACTTGAATTCTGAATCAACTTTTCATATTTAGACTTGGTATTCAAGACCAAGTATACCCTGTAAGAGATGATGAAGTCTTTGTAGACTCAGAAGAAATCAAGAGTAAGCCTAATCTCAGAAAGGATCAGATGAAGAGACAACTTCTAGGACTGGGGGACAGATTCCATGAGAATACTATATCATAGCTTTAGAAACTTCTAGGAGATATGAAATCTTCTGGGAAGATTCCCTTGTTTCAGTGACAGAGAAGGAAGCCAATAAAAAATACTAGGATATGGATTTTTCTGTGAGACTAGAAGAGAAGTAAATATTGACTTCCAAGATTGATCTAACAGATCAAGCATGTTGAATATGCACAAATCCTAATGTGTGTCTAGAGGATTCTCTTAGAAAAGAGGGAGAAGACTATGACGAGACACTTACTCCAGTAATTGAAGAAATAGTTCCAGTATTCATGAAGAAAACATGAACAACCATTATTCATATATAGTATGAGATGTAGGGGGATAAATCCCCATATTTAAAATTGAGTGGCAGTTGGTGTAGTACATTAGTTGGGTCATGGAGACATGACTACAATAAAAGATAGAGTTATATCCATGAAAGAAGAAGAGTTACCTTAAGTATCAGTTATTGAGCCACTCTTAGATTTAGATGAAGTTGTTGTCGTGATAGAATAATTACTCTCGGATTTTAGCAACACAATGAGAATGGAGCAGTCATTCTCAGCTTCAGAGAAGCTATAGGTATAGAGTCCCAATTACAAAAGGAACAATTGCAGAAAGAGGAGAGGACAAACTCTCAGGTAGTGAGACATATAATGATTGGTAGAAAGCACATTTAGCTAGTACATGATTGTGCAGATTGAGTTGTAGTTGAGCAAGTGTACCAGGTTGGTATAAAGTAATGTGAAAATTTGATTTGAAAGAAAGACTCATGTCTACAAGATGAAGAAAGCTCCTAGAGCTTGGTATGGAAGAATTGACAATTTCCCGATGATCTTGGGCTTTACCAAGAGTAAAGTTGATTCTAACCTTTACTTCAAGGTTACAAGCTAGTTATATTATTGTTGTATGTGGATGAATTATTCTTAATTGGAGAAGAAAATCTCATCACAAAATTGTATGAAGAAGCTTGCTGTATAATTTGAGATGAAAGACCTAGGCCTGATGCATTATTACTTAGGTCTTGATGTTTGGCAGAGCCCAGAGAATATCTCCCTTAAACAAGGGAAGTATGCAGTTGAAATACTGAAGAGGTTTGATATGTTGGAATATAAATCCATGAACACACCCATGGAAACGAAGTTGAAGCTCCTGGTAGATACCTCGTCAGAATTGGTTGATGCTACTCTGTACAAACAGATTATTGGTTCGTTTATGTATCTGACGAATAACAGACCATATATATGTTTTTTTGTGAATACCTTTTGAGTCAGTATTTGGTAGATCCCAGATGTGTTCACCTTGTATCCACAAAACATTTGACGAGGTACCTTAAGGGTAGGTTGGATTTTTGTCTCTGTTATACTAGAGATCATGACTTCAGATTGTATGGATATATTGATTCTGATTAAGCTGAAAGTGTTTCTAATAGAAAGAGCACTTCATGATGTTGTTTCAGTCTGGGATCATCCATGACTTCATGGAAGAGTAGGAAGAAATCCATTATTTCTCTCATCATGAAATAAGAAAAATATATTGCAACATGTTCTGCTAGTTGTGAAGCCATCTAGTTTCAGATATTGTTGACAGATCTATTTGATTTGGATATATAAGCCATCGTGATCCTATGTGATAGACATAGTTGTATAAAGATGATGTGTTCCATGATGAGTCAAACAAGATAGATATACAATATCACTTCATTCATGATATGATGTAGAGGTGAGATTTAAAGCTCCAATATGTTGGCACAAATGAGCAGGTTGTAGACCAAGCCTCTGTCTCGTGTAAAGTTTAAATACTTTCGAGACAAGTTTGGTATAGTCCGAAATGACCTCCCTCGAAAGGGGGAGTAGTTTTGATGATACTATAATATCCTAACCAATAGTGGGTAGCTCAATTAGGATTTTATATCCTAGGGGACTGATCATCCCTAGACAGATCTCGAAGGTCTGAAAGGATGGGCTGTCAGAGTAATTGTGCATGTATATGCTAGATTTGGTTAGTAGTGGTAGCTCCATTAGGATTTTTATAATCCCAGGGAATCCTATGATTCATGGGAAGATCTCAAAGATCTAGTAAGGACGGTCTGTTATATTACCACGTGGTAGATCCGTTAGGATTTTATATCCCAGGGAATCTTATGATTCCTGGACAGATCCTTAGGGATTGTCAGAGTACCACAAAGTGTTGTTGCACTTGCCTCATTCTATTGCATATGATGTTGATGTGATGCCAGCCTTTTGCTGAATATTTCTATCTTCGTCCTGATGTTGATGTGATGCCAGCCTTGTGATGAATATTTCCAGCTTTGTGCTGATGTTGATGTGATACTAGCCTTGTGCTGAAGATTTCTAGCTTTGTAGTGATGTTGATGTGATGCCATCTTCGTGATGAAGATTTCCATCTTCGT
>SNQJ01S0218849.1:0-11007 GCA_010110895.2 Picea sitchensis
CTGAGACTTTCCTTTGTCGAATTTCTCTTGAGGTTATTTTCCGAGAACACATCCCTCACATACTCCCTTGGAGAAATGGATTTATGGTAGACCATCAACTAATATATGCTTGCTAATATGTTTCATGTATGTGAAATTCAAATGTCGAAACCTTTCATGCCATATCCTACTACTTTCATCAACATGAGTAAGCAGTAAAGCAAAATCAGGTTCAATGAATTCAAAAAATGTATACAATCTAGACTGATGATTTACCTCACCGGTTGCAACCCTAGAGTTGGTTTGTATGTCGTAGATGTCCATGGCATTTGGTGTGAATATGAATCTCTTTTCGGTTCCATAATTCATCATCTGATACACGGAGAGAAGATTGACAGAAATCTTGGGAACATGCAGCACATTCTCGAAGCTTTCGTTGGTGAGTTCAATCCTTCCTTTGTCGGTGACTTCGACAGAAGAGTTGTCCCCCATCAGAATAGGAGGACCTTTGCATGAATCCAAAGAAGAATATACTACTTCTATGGCATCCATGTGATGTGATGCTCCTGAATCTATGATCCAAGCATCGAGAGAGGTGTTGATGGCAATCAAGGCATAGCTATAATTTCTTTTCTTGGAATTCGGATTTTCTGGTTTCTTCTTCTTTGCACCATCGGGGATGTGATCTCCAAGGTTGTTTTGCTGAACTATTTGAGACATCAGATCTATTTTTTTTTTCATGTGTGCGGATTCCGAATGGAATCCTTTGTGATAGTATGTGCATTTCTCTCCTTTCTCCTTTGGATCCAGAGGCATTGATGAAGGATTTTGTGTACCCTTCCTTCTTCGTATGTGCATGATATTTTCGATTATCTTTATCTTTAGATTTCTGATATTTGTGGCTGCTATCATGCATAGTGAGTGCATGTGCCCTTGGGCCTTTTATTATGCCCATGTTGATGATCTTGGTTTTCTCTTGTGTCAGGGATTCAATAAAGTCCTCAAGATAAGGCATCTTCCAGGTGGCTCCAAGGGAAAATCTGACAGTATGGAATGTGGATATGAATACAGATAATTCAGGTACAAGCTTGGAGAGAATGGTGAGAACCATTTGTTTCTCCTCCGCCGATTTATCAACCCCGCAAGCTTTGAGTTGCAACAGTAAATCCTTGAATTTTGTAAGGAAATCTTGGATATTATCGAAGATTTTTGGATCCAATGTGAGCATCTCCACCTCCAACATGTGTCCCCTCATCTCATCCTGTTTGCCAAAGATCCCTTCCAAGGTTTTCCAGGCTTCATTGGGAGTCTTACAGGAAGATATGTGGAAAAGGAGATCGAGAGAAATAAGACTGCAAATTGTTCCAAGTGCCTCATCCATGCGATTTAAGTACTTGGATTTTTATATGGCTAATGTCGGCTCTATATCTATATTCATGGTTAACCTATACAACCCTTTGGATTGGAGATGTATGGATATTTTCTCCTTCCATGGAAAATAGTTGTAAGGTATAAGAATGAATTCTTTTTGAAATTCCATCTTTCCGCTGTCTCTAATCTTTTGTACTTGCAAAAATGTTTGGTGTATCTTTTTCTTAGCAGTCCATCGGATCTGATACCATGTAAATGTGTTGAACCTGCACAGAATATATCTAGATAAACAATGATACACACATTTTCATAGAGAATTAGAGAAAGAAGAAGAAGGAGAGAAAGAATGGAAGAATTATCATTAACTGTTGTGAATAATGAATAATTTACACATGATATACTCTATATATATCAATGAGTTTGACTTGAGGTGAACCAATGCACCATATTGGTGGTCTAGAGTGATCTGGACACACACTAGCAGTTACAGGAGTGAACTTCCACCTATTCTAGTCTCTCAGGCACTTACGGGAGTGAACTGCCACCTAATTGAGTTAACTAGTCAACTAGTCTTCAATTAACTAATTGAACAAAGAGTAGTGAGGAGTTAACTCAGGGAATCAAGGCTAATGCACCACTCTGGTGATGATACCAATTCAAGGTCAAATTATCATGGTGATGATCCCAATGTTTCATGGTGATGATCCCAATGCAACATCTAAACTCAACTCAACTAGTCAAACTGAAGTGTCAACTGAAAGAGAATATTCTCCCCTAAAATATATGAGATTGGATAATGACTAATTATGACTAATAAACAAGGAATAAACTTAGGAAAAATAAATCCTAGGTGTGTGTGAAGTAAATCCAACATGAACTTCTCCAAGGGTTGACATCAATGACAACCAAGGGTCCAAACCAATTGTCTAACATATAATGCATTGATATTAGAGGTTAAATTCATCCTTCAATGTGTTTAATGAAGAAAACAAATTCATGTGTAGTGTTGAATGGCTAAGGGAGGCATCTTAGAAATTCTATCCCCTCAATCAATCCATAGAGGTGGCTAAGTATATAACAAATTTGTGTCAAAGACATGGTTACAAAATTGGGGATGTATTAGGAATGAGTGTTGAGATGTGTTACATATTTTGCAGGTCAACTAATTAATGAAAATCATTAATGAAAATTATGTTATTTTTTCAAAGTTAAATATTCATAATAATGAGCTCATGGTTAATGTACATTAGCTAGGCCAACCCTAAACCTTTGGGTTTCTTTATGGAGTGAATTTTTTCTAATTCTTAGAAAATTGATGACCGATTATCATAGAGTGGGAGAAATTTGTATTTTCCTATAGCTTGTTGATAAGCTAGAAGAATTAAAATATGTTGGGTGTTCAAAATTTTATGTGTTGAGAAGTTGTAGATGTCAAATTTTCCTATAGTAGGTTGAGAGGACAAAAGGAAAATTTTTGGAAAAGTATAATTGGAAAAATTGCAAGTTACAGGCACAATTAGAGTTGTAGAGTTCGACCCAATGGTCATGACATATAAAAAAATGTCCAATTTGATTATAGTTTGATGGATCGTGATCATGTATTTTTGAATTGAATAATACTAAACCTTTCAATACCAGAATTTTGATTATGGAAGAAATTGGATTATGGAGGAAATTAGATTATGGATGGAATGTAGAAATCGAAGTTAAAAAAATCCCCTTAAGCTATGGAATTATTTGAAAAAATCGAAGTATGAAAGTTTTCCAACTATTGTGGACATCTTTGAAAAATTGATGTTCAAAAAGGTCCAATGGATTCGGTTCCTAAGGAAAGGTCGATGTTCTAAAATGTTCTAATATATTTGGCAGTTGAGGAAAATTCAAAGTTTGAGAAAGCTCTAATGGATTTCAAAGAAGTTTGAAAGTTCAAATTTCAGAGAGCTCCAATTCAAAGAATTGAAGTTTTGAAGAGCCTCGGTCATGGAAGGGTTTGAAATATTGAAAGTTTGAAGGGATCTAATGGCCATGGGAGGGTCTAAAATATTGAAATTTTGAAGGGCTTCAATGGTTGTGGAGAATTATAAAATATAGATGTTTGGTAAGGCTTTGCTAGTTGTGGAGAAGATAAAAAGTTCAATATTTTCACGACTCTGCTTGTTGCTTTGAAGTATAAAATACCATTTTTTTCTAAAGCTTCACTGGATTTATAGAATATTTTAATATTGATGTTTGGGAAGTATCCATTGGTTGTAGAGAATATAATACGATCAGTGTTTGGTAAGTCTCCAACGGCTAGAGACAAGTTTAAAAGATCAATATGTTTAAGAGCTCCTATGGTTGTGGAAGAGATAAAACCGATAGATAAAAAAAATAAAAAAAATTATGTAGACAAAATCTTATTTTGGCCATATCAAGAGCATATGAACTCCAATAGAGATGAAGTTTTTGGAAAGCATCCATAATTATGTTATCTATGAAAGTGTCAGTGAGGTTGGTTTACAGGTTCAACTATATAATTCTAGAAAATGGAAATTAGCAATTTTTAGAGAACTTGATGGTACTCATTGAAAACAACTATTTGTATGATGAGTTTTGGTCAAGAAGGACTAGGCATGGGAATGAATAAATCAAGTTGGGAATTTGGATGAATTTCAAAGGGTTTGGAGAAGAGATGAAAAAATAGGTCAAAATCCATTATTCTAGGACACGTTTTGGTAGTTTTAGAATTTTAAATGAAGGAAAAATAACTTGTGACAACAAATATTGATAATTTTCCCTAGTCACCATTCAATATTCTCAATAATATGGACAACTTTGTTCTAGTGAAAATTTCCCAATTTTACACCGATTGAAAGCTAGTAGTTTTCACCAAATTTTCTAGTTTGGAAAAAGTGAAAAGTTGTTGAGTACTCATTGGCATATCAAATCACTAATATGGAAGTTGTTGAGCACTCACAATCATAAATTCTATCTATTCCCAGTACAAACAAATTATGGTTGTTGTTGTATTTTATTGTACATGTGGTGTAAATATGTTTCCAACCTTGATTGCATCGATGAGAAAAAAGAAAAAAAAGGGGAAGAAATGGTAAATTTTGGGAGTTGTAACATTATTCTCTTCGCTTAGAATTGAGTATGATAATAGCCATTGAAAAAGTGTTGCATAGGATAAGGAAAAAATAGTAATGTTTTCAAAATCTACTTCTAGTTGTTCGAAAAATTATCAAAAAAACGCCTATGTGATTAATTGATGAGCAATTGTCTTTGTGGATAATATCCAAACTACCCTTAACTTGGAGTAAGGGATATGGGATGGAACTAGGTGTATAATGAGGCATAAATAAGCCTACAAAGGATGGCATATCCTATGTAATGGAACATACATGGAAGGATGTTAGCTTAATTGAATAAGAAATCCAATTGGGCTTGGAGAAATGGATGGCATGTAAATGTGATATAAGGATGCTAGTGGATTTTCCAAAAGGCATATGATGCATTGACTATAATCATCATGTGAAATTTAATTTGAAGAGAGTAAATGGTAGATAAGAGTTTTCGTGCTCTTGGTTGTTTTAGTGTTATTGTGTAAAAGAAGATAATGGCTAGAAGAGGTATGTACCATACCAATTTATAGATAATGGCATCCTATATTATGAAATCACTTTATCCTTTCAAAGAAGGAGAGTCAAAAAATAAATTGAGGTTTTATATAATCAAAGGATTGTTATTGGCATAGGGACAAGATCATTGAAAGGCCTGAATGGTAGAGGAATTAAACCAGGATGACGAGGTTATGTTTTTCATGCATGAGATAGGTGAACCATCTTACTGGATGAAACTCCTGTATGCTTGGGAGAGTTGCAGGGTATGAACTAGAAACTTATGTGCAAATAAAATGAAGTGAAAAATGAAATTCAATCCATTTGGGAGATTTTATAAAGGGAAGGAAGAATTCCATTGTATGGAACTATAATCTAAGACAGAGTATGAGATAGAGTGAAGTTGGCCAAGAATTTTCCAAGGGAATGTAGAGAAAATTCTAGGGTTGGACAATGATTAAAGGTATATATAGATGAGGAGATGTAAAGTTTAGCTACTACTCAATGAAAATTGGAGAAACAAATCTAAAAAATGATAGAATGTAGAGGCAGACCAAGGAATCAAGGAAGCTACAAAGATGTCAAGGATTGATTGTAGTAGTAAATGATGCATGTGACTAGCAAGGTGGATGTGGAAATGAGGGAGATTTTGTCACCCTAAATATTTATTTTGTTTCTAGAATATAGTTGTATGCTTTTGAACTGGCAAGTATAGCTTATGTGTATCAATTAATTGTTGCTACTTGGGTGATAATTTCATAGCTAATGATTTTTTATTTGATTGGTAGAAAGGAAATGGAGTAGAGAAACTATGTTATGGAATTCATGTTATGCAGAGGAATTGGAAGGGAGAATTCCTTGACTCTTCTCTTTCTTGTTTATATTTCTCTAGATTGAGAAATATCATATGTGTAGATATTTTAAGGCATTGTAATGCTACATATGCAAGAAAATAGAATAGATAGAATTCATATGCACCAATAGACATATTAACGTAAATATGAGGTAGAGTACATATAGATATGATCGAGCATATATATGATGTTGCATATTGAGTGGAAGTGGTATGGATGATTAAATATGTTTGTTGACATGTAGCATAACCAAGAATGTTGAGGATGGCAACATGGTTGAATTTTTTGATAATGTTGTTGCTTATGAAAGTCAACCTCTTAACGTATGTGATAAGGAGAGGGCTTGCCAAGAGGTTTATGTAAGGATTGTATGAGTTCCCATGAGGCTTTAGCTAATAAATTAGCTATTGACCTATGTATAGGTTAATATTTTCTCTTTCTATATTTTATTTACTTAGAAAAATTATTGATCTATGGAAGGTTCGTGGGTTGGTCTCATCATATTCACTCTAGTCCACTCCTCCACCATCACAAAAATGCACCTTGTGTTCGACTACACATTATTTACACCAACATTTATTCTTTTTCTTATATTGTTCATGGAATGACAGGTCTTCATGTATATAACATTTCTTTGATTCTTTCACTTGTCGTAATCTCAAGTCCATCCATCCTCTCTTTGGTACTTAGTTGTTTTCTCGATACTTTACCTATCTCTCTGATCCTCCAGTACTTAGTCTCCTAAAATCCTTTCAATCGTGGAAGCGGAGATCGACTCACTACCTTGAAAATTTTTATTTCTTTTGTTCGTATGTCTTCCATCCTACACTTAGTCCTATTTTTAAGCATTTAATGAAGTCGTGGGAGTGAACTTGTTCCATTCAATTCTTTCTATATATCCTCTGCTCCACCATGAATCCTTGTTCCTTGTCACACTCACCAAGAAACATTTAATGCATATATTATGCAAAATGAAAGATGGTTAAATATTAAATCATCATTATTAATGGGTTTTTCTTCGAGACCCATCTCATAAATTCAAATCAAAATTTCTAACCATTCTTTGAATAGAGCTCCCGTGTTAATATGAAAAATAATGATTTTTATTCTAGAATGATTTTGCATGCTTTGCTAACTCTTAAATTTTTTATTCTAGAATGATTTTGCATGCTTTGCTAACTCTTAAGAACAATGGTGAGAAGAAGAGAAAAAATATGTGGGGATACATTGAATACATTTGCATGAGAGGACCTGAAATACCACTGGTTGAGAGCCTACAAACACTATTTTGCATTACTACCTGAAGAAAGGAATATTAATGATGTCTGTATATTAGGGATCGCTAAGGCAGGGTGCATTCCAAAAGTATTTGATGACAAAGAATTAGTAATATTGTGCACAAATAATTACAAGAAATACCAAATAATTATCAAATTGAAACGATAGTCCCCAATATTTCTAGCGCCAACAACTTTCAACCAGATGCTTAAGTTACTGGAGCTGACAATAACCTTTAAGGTTGATGACACCAAAAATTTCACCAGGACTAAAAACAGTGGTAGGGATTTATTTCCACAATGTCTCGAAGACTCGACGACAATTTTCAAGGACTTATCATTAATTTAGGTTATTCAATTGAATAAACCTTATAAAGAAATGGCCTGAAATCTTGCCAGATAAAAAAGATAAAGGTGATGAGAGAAATATTCGATGATTGTTATGCCCTGGTTGTCAAAAGGAATCATTGTATCACAAATTGACTGAAATGGACTTGGAAGGGACTACATGGGAGGTCCAAGAACCAAATTTAATTTTAAATTCTATATTTATGACAAGGCAACATTTTGAGGAACACGTGGAAATATTAAAGAGTTTATCAGCTAAAAACTTTAATAATATGACCTACTGAAAATGAAATTGAAATTTGGTTAGTAAGTTATGTAAATAAAAATGAAGATATTGAATTTACACTCAACCAACTTTTGTTTAAACTAAGAGAATGATAAATCAAAATATTTGATATCAAAGTTAGAAAAGAGATAAATGTTACACCAATGAAAGAATATATTGAAAATTGGTTAAAAAAATCCTTAATCAAGATAACCGAAGAAGATTAGTTAGAGGCAGTTGGTACTGTTTGTGCAACCACAACAAGAGATGACATAAGAGGGAACTCAACAAGAAAATTAAGGAGAATAGATTCCATCACAGTGAGTGATACATATCACATTCTTCCCATTTAATTTCTCTTCCCTCTTAGAAAATGATCCAGTTGTGTTTTATCAGTCCCAATAAAATCATAACTAGTTTTCTGACCATTTTATCTTTTTCTTCTTTCAGGTCTAGCATTGTTCCTATTTTTTTTATTTTTTTCAAGGTCCACGGGAGCCTGATCTCGGTCCAAATTTCGACAAAGGCATTTTATTTCTAAGACCATCAAAGACTATATTATTTTTTGAGAAATCCCAGAGAACTACTTCGAGCATAAACTTTAATTATATATTTTGAAAATTTGATTTCGAGCATTGTATATTTAAAGTTTTTCCTATCATATTCTCTTTTTATATCAATGAAAATACTCTTTTAAAGTTCTCTGATATGTGGGCGTTTCATCTTTCTTTCCTTGAATGTGTAAAAAATATTTAATTTTGTGATGGATGTGATATTTATGTTACATTTTTTGTAGTTTTTGTATTTGTATAATATCTCTGAAAAATATTTTATCTTATGAGTGAAAGTTCTTGGTCCATTTCTCAGGAATTCTTGATGTATGTATATTATTTTCAATATTTTATTTGAGTGACAAAGATTTGGAGTTTTCTATTTAGCACTCTCCCATTTTAATATTCTTGTCCCAAGATACTCAAAGATAAATCTTTAAATAATTTAAAGAGGATTACCACCTCTATAAAAACACGGGGGGATTCATATCCTCTTGAGGTTGTTATTTCAATATTAACAAATTCAAACATCAACATTTTTTGTGACCATACTGTGGAAAATAAAAAAAATCTTGTTTCAAACTAGAATAAATTATGACTCAACCTCAACCTAACCAACCCCAGTTGCAAGTCGGATTAGGAAATCATACAAGTATTTTGCATCAATTATATGATTTAGTGATAACGACAGTCCAAAATCATCAAGAGCTTGAAATATCTTGGGAGACTCTTTCCCATGAAAAGGAAAGAGAAATTGCAAGAAGAAAGAGAAGACAAGATAGAAAATGAAGCTAGAATTGTACAAAGGAACAATAACAAGGAGTAAAAGTAAACACCTTCAATAAATTGGAGAAAGTTCCACCACTTAAAAAGAAAAATAACCAATCATGGGAGATAGACAAGAAAATCACAAGAATCATGAACAAAGGAAAAGAGTTCCACGGAGAAGGGTTAGAAAAAACCCTCTAAATATTCAGGGAGAAAAACATCAGTTTCCAACTCTCCCACAAGGAGCGTTGCCAACATTTCCAGGAGACGAATTGGTGGACCCGAAGAAACATATGGATAAATTTTTAAGCGTATGTGAAATTCATTTGGTGGAACACGATGATATAATGGTTAGATTATTTATTTAGACATTGATATGCCTAGCCTACGAATGGTACATGTCCCTTCATGCTCAATCAATTTTATCATTTTATGATTTAGAAACCATGTTTTTAACTATGCATGCTCCTCTTATTGCATAGCATACTCTGATCACATAGTTCACCCAAATCCATTTGAAAAAGGGTGAGAGGATTAGAGAATTCAATCTTCAATTTTAAATAACACTCAATCAAATCGAAGAAGAACAGAAGACAAATTCTCCAGTCATACATGGGTGTTACAAAAATGCAATGCCCTCAAACATGAAATTTTTCATCATGGTTGCATAGATTAAAGACCTATATGAAGCTATGCATAAAGAGACATAAATGGAAGAAATGATGTTGGAAATAGAAGGTGACCCTGAAATCATTCTCGAGAAAGTCCAAAGAAAAATGGACATTCTTAGAATCTCATATCAAGGAGCATTAACTTCCAAGAAAAGTGAAGATCAAAGAGCATGAAATACTAAAAATAAAGGAGTTGGTGGAGGGATATTCAAAGAGGTAATTCCTAATGTAACAAATGATCCAAAAATGACGTAAGAAACTAGGAAAAGAATGGAGATATCACAGATGAATCAAATGATTAGACAGATGCAAAATGAATTAACAAGATTAAGAAGAAATGAAAAACAAATCTCCTAATCTGAGAGTTCTTGTTCAAGAAAAAGGAGAAATCATGCTCAAGGATAGAGAATAGGTAACAGTGGTACAAATTAAGAGTTTATATAGAGGGAACCTAGAATGCCAAATCATAAAACTGTAATATTAGAAGAATTTTTTGAAGATGACATTGTTGAGAATCTTAATCAAAAGGTTGATTTTGTTCAAGAATAAATTATCGAATTTGTACAAACAGATGAAGGTGAGTCATCCATGTATATATTTGATGAACACTAAGAAATTGATAACTCTCAGGATAATGAAGTTCAAACAAGAGCACAAACAAATAAATTTAAAACAAAATAAAATGCGGAAAAAGAAAAGGAAAATATGAGACCAAATGGAGAAGAAGAAACTAAGTAGCAACCAGTTGTAAATCAAGTGAAGAATCTTCCACAAATTATGTATAATGTTCTTGATGATCTAAAAAATTTGAGAATCACTCTACCATTCATGGAATTGGTCAAAATCCCACAGTATAGGGAAAATATTCTTAAAATATTATGAAACAAGTAATAGAATTGAGGTTGTTGTAGCAAATCCCAAGTAGTGTCAGAATATATCAATGGTTAGACCAAAAGGAAAAGTCCCACCTTTTTATATTACAATAGAAAATCATGATATGGTGCTTCATAATTGCTTGGTTGACATTGGAGCAAAAAATAATATCACACCCTTATCAGTAATGGAAGCACTTGGGATGGGTTGTACTAATTATTATGAAATTGGAGAGAGTATATATACAATTGACTTAAGAAAGGCTCCAGTGTATGGAGAGATTAAAGTTTTTTTTTCTTGTATAACTGATGCCCCACACATCACAATTGTTTTCACAATTATAGTTGTGGATATTCCTCCAACATGTGGAGTAGTTCTTGGGATACATTTGTCTTCGTTGATTGGAGGGTAGATCATGAATGATGAGAGTTGTATGATGTTACCAAATAAA
>SNQJ01S0218850.1:1261-15265 GCA_010110895.2 Picea sitchensis
AACATTTCAGTTAGTTGGAACAACAACAAAATGAGGTATTTCTATGTGACTTTTAAGATCCAATAGCAGTTTATATGGAGTCGATATGGGGCACTAAATTTTTTGTTTCCCACTTCTTGAAGTCTAAATTTCAAAACTATAAGTACCTGCTCCCAAGGCATGTTTTAAAATTTGCAACTGCTCCTGTCATTTTTTTGCTCGGATACTTGCTTGGTTGATTTGGAAGTTTTCCTATACTTGAACAAAGCAATGATATCAGTTAGAATAGGTGATGTATATAAACAAGCTTGACTTTGAGCACTAGAGTACAGCAGTGGTTTTCAGTATGTTTCCAATTTAATTTGGAATCTAGTATGCGTTTGTTTTAAAGCATTACGACTCCATAGCCCAATGAATGCATAAGCAGTTTTTGAGTTTCGAAAAGGTGCAAGTAAAGCGACAGAGTTCAGAGTTTGATAAGGATGATTTCAGGTCGCCCAATGGATGAAGGCATGTGGTCTATTGTTCTTGGTGCTTTACAGGAAAGCACCATCCCTAGATGGAGCCTCTGTTGTAACAAATATTGAAATTTTGGCTTTCGGTAACTTAGGAGAGAAAAAATTTATAGTGTTTAACTACCGAAAGTGTAGATGTGAGAAAATGGCCATTCGTCTATCATGCACATCACTGAATGTTCTCTACGTGTCATCTTCAATCAAATAATGCTGAAATAATCTCCAAATGCCACAACAGTACAACAGTCACAAGCCAACTCATGAAAAATCCAAAGATAGGGTTCATGTGAAAATCAAAGAAATGTACCATATGTTCGAGTGTTGAGTCACAAGGAAAATGAATGGAAGCATTAGCAGTTGAATGACCACATCCACCGAGCATTAAGACACATGGAGAAAAATCTCACGAGTTCAGGGTTTTTGGTCGTCGGGGATTTGGCCGACGTAGATATTTTAATAACTACAACCCTAATCCTCGAATTCACTAAAGTATTAAAGGATAAGCTGGGTTAATTAAAGAATAAGAAAGACTAATGTTGACAAGTCTCATCGTGATTTTGTGACTCGAGCTGCCTTCGTGCTTTAAGTTTCAAGTTTGTGATTTTTGAAACCTCGAAAGCTTGTGTTTTAATCGTGCTTAATCACAAATTTAAAAGTGTTTTAATTGTTAATCAATCCCATTGCAATTTCGCGATTAGGGATTTCTCGCGTCAAGTATTATCGAAGTCCTGACACTTAAATCCATGAAAGGTTAAAGATTAATTGCTAATAGTGATTAATTAAGAGATTAAGACAAATTATTATCGCCTAATTAATCCCATCACAATTTCACGATTCGGGATTCCTTGCATGTCATAACTCTTGAAGACATGATACCCAAAACCTTGAAACCTGAAAACCCTAAATCAGAACTCCAGTCATATGCAAAAAATGGCCTTGGGAAAAAACCATTTTTCTTAGCCTTGGGGAGGCCATTTTCCACGTTTGAATAGTCAATCGACATCTAAAGATCCTAAGATTTCCAGTGGTGTCTTCAGAATTTCATTTGGATCTTGGGAAGGAAGTCAAAAGTCCCTTGAAAGATGAGGTTCATTTTCAGGAATGTGGCGTTAATTACTATGCTGAGTCATCATTTTCAAATGATGATTCTGAGCGACTGGAGGATCATTTTGAGAAACGATCGGTGGTGTTTGTTCCTAACACATCGAAGATCAATAACCTCTCTCATTTGTACTACAGGTTTCACATATTGGGATAATCGAATCCATCTCCGAGCCCTAATTTTCGGATCTCATATTTTCCTGTTTTGACACATGTTTTTAAAATGTAGATATGGGGAAAATGAAAATGGATCTCAGAGAACTGAGAGAGTTTTTTTCTCAGAACAAATAGAGACAAAAAATAATATTTCATTTTATGCACAACTATCACAATTCGAGAGATATAGAGCCATAACCGCAACCTCGTTTCTCAGCAGTTTGGCCCATCTTCTATGGCTGTTAGCTTCAAGAATTGATTGTAACTGTTGTTTTGGGAGGATTTTCGACCTCAAGACCTATATGAGGAATCTTTGTAACATTGGATAGGGGGGGGAAAGACACACAAGAGTAGTACTCCTGGGATGTAGTTTTCATTTTCAGTTTAATACAAGATTGCAGAAGCATGTTTTATCCATAGCAGAGATTCTTGTGATGTTGCTTGCAGAGTTTGGCCATTTTCATAGTTTCAATATCACTCCATCTATCTTTTCTTCTTTATTTGTAACTGTTTTGTAATAGAATTCATCCTCTGTTAGATGCTCTGTTGCAAAATGGCTACAGGTTGTTTCTTACAGAGATCAAGGTTCAGAATTCATCCTTTGCTAGATGCTCTATCCCAACCATCTCTTTCCACTGATTTGTGCTTGGAATTCACTCATCGCTAAGTGCTCCTTGTGTATTGATATGTTTTCTCTTTATTCTTCTGCCATACTTTTATAGATCCTTCTCTTTGTAATAAAATTCTATCTTGCCTCTGCTCCATGGATTTCCATTGCCAAAACACTCTTGCTATTTGCTTGATCATTTGACTCCATGCCCAATGGACTACCTCCCGGTCCAACCCATCAACCCTAAAAACCTCAAAAATTTCTATTACCCACAAATCTACTCGTTGTTAAGCTTATTGGACATCCTATCATGGCATATATTTGAGATATCCCTCTCGGGTTGGAAGGGGAATCTTCTAATCAAAAGTGGTTTGTGGTTATCTCGAAATTCACCTGCACGTAGCCCAAATCAAGTTCTGAGTAATAAATTATTTTTTCATTTAAAATGTGCTAAGGCTTGGCTCTATTACAACCTAGAACCAACTCTTGCGACAACATTTTCTGGTGCCATTCCCGGGGACGGAGGAACGAAGCTATATTCCCTGGGATATGAGAAAAAGTTCAGATCTATCTCTTGATGGTGAACAAGTGATAAGCATTCAATTAGTTGTGATCATTCACCTGGTGACTCCTTCGTTCGAAGACTCTACATGATTTCGTTGGTGACTCCACTGGTCTCAAAATTTCGAATTCATTCACTGCTCAGATTGCTGCAAGGTTTGCTCCTCTGGACTTTACAAATGTTTATGGTTTTCCAAACAATGTTTCAGACATTAAAATTTGGGAAGATGTCCTTCCTAAATTTGGAGAATATGCGGATGACCATCCTTCTCAACACTTGTTTGAATTCCACAAGCTCATGGATGAATTAAAAGTACATCATGAAGATGTCCTCATGAAATTGTTTATGTTTTCGTTGGAAGGAGATGCTAGAATCTGATATAAATCTTTACCTCATTCCAATATTCCTTCATTGAAAGATTTTCACATACTTTTTCATCAACATTGTAAAAGAATCTATTCAGCTGAAATACTTTTTGAAGCTTGTTGTAACATAAAATTCATAAGACAAACAGATCAAACACATCTTTCTGAAGAAGAGGAAGGAATATAAAAAATTTCTCAAGTCGATGAAGATAATCAATATGAAGAAGAGTTGGTTGATAAAGAAGTAGGATATGATAGCTCTTGTGATCACATTCAAGAATAAGATATTCAACATCATGGTCAACCTGTAGAAGAGAAAGAAAACAATAGTTGCTTGATCCAGAAATTACACATACCACCTCCTCCTTTAACAGAAGAAGAGATAGATCCGCTCTTGAACAATCATGTTGTAACCCCTGCATACACATATCTATTGCATCCACACAGTTTTGAATATCTTGTAGACTCTATTTTGTTTCATGAAAAAGAGGTGGCTGTCATGTTTAAAAATCTTGAAGAATGTTTGGTGTTCAAGGATGATTTAGATTTTGATGTAAAGGCTGCTGATGATGAGGAAGACAGTGATATTTTTCGAAATCTGTTTCAAGATCAGATTGGTGATTTTTCAATGCAGAAACCTTCAAGATTTTATTCTGATTTTCTAGTATTTGATAAATATAGTGATGATGAAGAGGATTTTAAAGATTTGTTGTCAAATGAAATTTCATCAAATCCTATTTATCAACTAAGAGATGATCAGAAAAGTATGAATGCTATGGTTGAAAATAGATATGAATATGTTGTTCAAGAGTCCAATGAAGATCATTTTAACTTTGATACATCCTCTAAAGATATCGTTGTTGGAGAGGGTGATCAAATTTTTTTCCATAATGCATATTTTCAAACTCAGTTTTCATTTGATCATTATCAAGCTAGTAATGTAGGAAATGAAGAACATATCTCTTCTTCTCTCTTAAAAATTATCAGTTGTAATAGGCCAACATATCATAATGATGGATTCAGATTATAGGGATATGATGAAGAAGAGAGGTCAGGTTCAGACCAGCAGTTGATCATGCAAGTTTCCCCAACAAATATTGAGCAGTCCACATTTAACATTCAGATTAGTAAAGGCGGCCAACAACAACATTTCAGTCAGTTGGAACAGCAACAAAATGAGGTATTTCTATGTGACTTTTACGATCCAATAGCAATTTATATGGAGTCAATATGGGGCACTGATTTTTTTTATTTCCGACTTCTTGAAGTCTGAATTTCAAAACTATAAGTACCTGCTCCCAGAGCATGTTTTAAAATTTGCAGCTTCTCCTATCATTTTTTTGTTCAAAGATGGAAGTATAATTAATTTTGTTAGTCGAATACTCGCTTGGTTGATTTGGAAGTTTTCCTATACTTGAACAAAGTAGTGATATCAGTTAGAATAGGTGATGTATATAAATAAGCTTGAATTTGAGCACTAGAGTACAACAGTGGTTTTCAGTATGTTTCCAGTTTAGTTTGGAATCTAGTATGATTTTGTTTTAAAGAATTACGACTCCATAGCCCAATGAATTCATAAGTAGTTTTTTGGTTTCGGAAAGGTGCAAGTAAAGCGACAGAGTTCAGAGTTTGATAAGGATGACTTCAGGTCACCCAATGGAGGAAGGCACGTGGTCTATTGTTCTTGGCACTTTGTAGGAAAGCACCATCCCTAGATGGAGCCTCTGTTGTAACAAATATTGAAATTTTGGCTTTTGGTAACTTAGGAGAGAAAAAATTTATAGTGTTGAACTACCGAAAGTGTAGATGTGAGAAAACGACCATTCGTCTATCACACGCATCACTGAATGTTCTCTATCTGTCATCTTCAGTCAAATAATGCCGAAATCAGCTCCAAATGCCACAACAGTATAACAGTCACAAGCCAACTCACAAAAAATCCAAAGACAAGGTTCATGTGAAAATCAAAGAAATGTACCATCTGTTTGAGCATTGAGTCACAAGGAAAATGAATGGAAGCATTGGCAGTTCAATCACCACATCCACCAAGCATTAAGCCACATGGAGAAAAAGCTCACAAGTCTGGGGTTTTTGGCCATCGGGGATTTGGCCGACGTAGATATTTTAATAACTACAACCCTGATCCCCGAATTCACTAAAGTATTAAAGGATAAGCTGGGTTAATTAAAGAATAAGAAAGATTAATGTTGACAAGTCTCATCATTATTTCGCGACTCGAGCTGCCTTCGTGGTTTAAGTTTCAAGTTTGCGATTACTGAAACCTCAAAATCCTATGTTTTAATCGTGCTTAATCACAAAGATAAAAGTGTTTTAACTATTAATCAATCCCATCGCAATTTCGTGATTCGAGATTTCTCGCGTCAAGTATTATCGAATTCCCGACACTTAAATCCATGAAAGGTTAAAGATTAATTGCTAATCGTGAATAATTAAGAGATTAAGACAAATGATTATCACCTAATTAATCCCATTGTGATTTTTCAATTTGGGATTCCTTGCATGTCATAACTCTTGAAGACATGATACCCAAAACCCCTAAACCTGAAAACCTGAAATCAAGACTCCAGTCATATGCAAAAAATGGCCTTGGGAAAAAACCATTTTTCTCAGCCTTGGGGAGGCCATTTTCCATGTTCGAATAGTCTATCGACATCTACAGATCCTAAGATTTCTAGTGGTGTCTTCATAATTTCATTTGGAGCTTGGGAAGGCAATAAAAAGTCCCCTGAAAGATGAGGTTCGTTTTCAGGAATGTGGCGTTATTTACTATGCTAAGTCATCATTTTCAAATGATGATTCTGAGCAATTGGAGCATCATTTTGAGAAATGGTCGGAGGTGTTTGTGCCTAACACATCAAATATAAATAACCTCTCTCATGTTTACTACATGTGTCACAGATTTGGATAATCGAATCCATCTTTGAGCCCTAATTTTTGGATCTCATATTTTCCTATTTTGACACATGTTTTTAAAATGAAGATATGGGGTAAATGAAAACGGATATTAGGGAACTAAGAGAGTTTTTTTCTCAAAACAAACAAAGGGAAAAAATCATATTTTAGTTTATGCATAGCTGTCATGATTCGAGAGATACAAATCCATAACTGCAACTTCATTTCTCAGCAGTTTGGCCCATCTTCTATGGTCGTTAGCTTCAAGAATTGATTGTAACTGTTGTTTTGGGAGGATTTTCGACCTCAATACCTATATGAGGAATCTTTGTAACATTGGATAGGGGGGGGAAGGACACACAGGAGTACTACTTCTGGGATGTAGCTTTCATTTTCAGTTTAATACAAGATTGCAGAAGCATGTTTTATCCATAGCAAAGATTCTTGTGATGTTGCTTGCAGAGTTTGTCCATTTTCATAGTTTCAATATCACTCCATCTATATTTTCTTCTTGATTTGTAATTTTTTTGTAATAGAATTCATCCTCTGTTAGATGCTCTGTTGCAGAATGGCTATAGGTTGTTTCTTGCAGAGATCAAGGTTCAGAATTCATTCTTTGCTAGATGCTTTGTCCCAACCATCTCTTTCCACTGATTTGTGCTTGGAATTCACTCATCGCTAAGTGCTCCTTGTGTATTGATATGTTTTCTCTTTATTCTTCTGCCATACTTTTATAAATCCTTCTCTTTGTAATAAACTTCTATCTCACCTCTGCTCCATGGATTTCCATTGCCGAAACACTCTTGCTATTTGCTTGATCATTTGACTCCATGCCAAATGGACTACCTCCTAGTCCAACCCATCAACCCCAAAAACCTCAAAACTTTATATTACCCATGGATCTGCTCATTGTTAAGCTTATTGGATATCCTATTGTGGAATATATTTGAGATATCCCTCTCGGGTTGGAAGGGGAATCTTCTAATCAAAAGTGGTTCATGGTTATCTCAGAATTTACCTACACGCAGCCCAAATCAAGTTCTGAGTGATAACTTATTTTTTCATTTAAAATGTGCTAAGGCTTGGCTCTATTACAGCCTAGAACCAACTCTTTCGATAACACTGGGAAACCCTTCTCAACAAGGGAAGAAAAACCAGCCAAATCCTTTGCTATATTCTATAAGAGAAATACCTTCACCACTAAGAAAACCTAGCACACAAGAGGGTGCTTACAAACCCTAGAAGACTAGCGACCAAGAGAGGTGCTTGTGCATGGTGTTTCTTCTTGTGATCTTGGTTGCTGTAACATTATTGGTTAAGGTTAAGTTAAATGTTAAAATGGAATGAACTTCATGCTTAAACTTGTCTATTGAAAAATAAACATGGTATCAGAGCATAGGTCTTGAAGAACCCATTTCACAAACAACTTTCAACCATCCTCTCTCTCTTTTGCAGAAACTGTACGAGCCTCCTAGGGTTCCCAGAAAATCTGTACGACCTTCTCTTCTGGAGGTTTTCATCACTTGGAACTTGGAATTTGGGGATAAAAAGGGAATAGGAGTGTATGGCCTCCTTCATCGCACCTCTAGCAAGCCTCATATCGAAATTTCGATCATTTTGAATTTTTGGCCCTAGGGTTTCTAGGGTTTCGCTAATTTCTGTAGAAATTTCAGTATTAGGGTTTTTGCAACTCATTGAAGGAGCTCTTCAGCTCACCAGTGTTCTCCTATCTTTCAAAGTCTTATTGTTGGCAGTCATAATTCCAACAAAACCTAAAAGTGCTAGCCTAGCCTAGCTATTAGGTTTTCTAGCCCAGTTGACAAAGGGTTGTGAGGAATCTAAAATTATGATGAACAAAACTATGATGGAAGATAAGATTGATGGATCAAGCAACTTCAAGTTCCTGGAAGACAAGACTTCAAAGGAATACTTATTGTGGGTGATACAAAAAGGTGTCACTATGAAATACCTCCTTCATGAAGATGTCAGAAGACAAAGATCAACCATGTGCCATTGGAGAAATCATATCAACACCCTCAGGTAGGCACTTATATATATATTATTTGTATCATTGTCATGAGGGAAATTGCAGGAGGAAGGAACCTTTTGTTGAAGTCATGGATCGAGAGGAATCTCAATTCATTTAGAGGAACAACACACTTAAGGTGAAGACTCTAGGTTTGATTGTTGTAATTGTCATTCCTCTAACCTATATTTCTAAAGTTTACTACATTACAAGTAGGTGTTGTAGCTATGACAACAATACTTAAATTTTTTTAATTCTAGAGATGCATTCATTGTTCTCCTTTAAGAGATATTCTTGTTTTGGTTCCTCTTGTTTTCTTGTTCCAGACAGGTTAACAATAAATGAAGATGTTTATCCTTCAGAGGGAGCCACTTGACTCAGAGGGAGTCAAAACTAATTGAGAAAGAGGAAGAATAGAACCATCATTGGGGAAACCAATGAAATAATACATGATTAGAATCCTTCTATGATTCTATGGGCATAAACGTACAATGAAATAGTATATGTTTAGAGAAAGAGTCTTCACAAGACTTTGAAAAACATAACTCCCAAAGAAGTCTTCACTGGAATGAAGCTTGATATTGAACACTTCAGGTCATTTGGGTGCCCAATATATTTTCATGTACCCTAAGAGAAGAAGTCCAAGCTAGATCTTTTAGAAAGAAAGGATACAATTAATCTTCAAAGACATTCCAGATCAACATCCCTAGTCAGAGACAGATTGAGACAAGCAGAGACGTTGTCCTTGAAGAAGAGATAGTCTTTAAAAGATCTAGAGAATCCCAGGTGAAGATTGACAGTAAGAAAATACCTTCTCCCCCTTCAACAGTTCATAGGGAGACAAACAATATTCCAGTTGATCCAGTTGATATGTTCAGATATATTGCAGTAGGGAATAAAAGGCCTACCTAGACTCACTCTGAAAGAGTCATAGAAACATACAAGCCTCTCAAGGCACATCCCAAGAAATAAAAAGAGATTTTTGAGCTATCCTTCAGTCATAAGCCACTTCATTGATGTTGAGCCTCCTTGTCTTAGAGAGGCAACAAGAGAACAGGTATGGCAAGATGCCATAACAGAAGAATACCAGTCTATCTTAAATAAAAATAAAAAAAATTGATGTATAAGATATTATTCAGGGACTAGAAGGGAACTCTGTGCTAACTTCCAAGTGGATCTATAAGATCAAGCATGTAGTTTATGGAAGTGTCGAGAAATAAAAAATGAGATCTATAGCCAAAGGTTTCTCACAAATAGAGGGAGTTGTCTATGATGAGACACTTAATCTAGTAAACTTGATACACTTCCATCCATACTCCCATCCATGACTTGGAAACTATATCAGATAGATATATTCTTGATGAGTTTGGATTTCAACATGAGTGTTGCTAATCCAAACCTATATTATTACAATGTTGGTGATGAGAGCCTGATTTTTAATGACTTATTCAGAAAGACTTGTTTTTAGATACAAGTGATCCTTGACTTCTGAATTCGAGATGAAGAATATGATTATGATGCACTACTTCTTGGGACAAGAACTATGATAGAGGACCAATGAGATTTTCCCGAGTGAAGGAAAATATACAGTGAAAATATTAAAGAAGTTCAGTATGACAAAATGGAAAATCCACCGTGATGGATTTAAAGAATAATATTGATGATGTTTCGGAGAAGACTAATCCACAACTGATTGAAACACTGATGTATCTAGTCAACACCAAACTTGATTCATTCCATGCAGTAAATGTGCTTAGTCATTTCATGAGTCAACCAAGATAGACTCACCAAACAACAAATAAACATGTATTGAGATATATATGAGGCACAGATAGATATGGCCTGAGATATGCCTCCAGTGTGAACTTGAGTTTGCAGGATATACCGATTCAGATTGAGCAGAAAGTATAGTGGACCAGAAGAGAACATACGATTGATGTTCTACTGTGAAGGTTGCCATGGTTTCCTAATGCAGAAGGAAACAAAACTTTGTGGCCTTGAGTACCACAGAGGAAGAGTATATATCATCGAGTGTTCAAAGAAATGAGGCTTCACAAGCTTCTGACAGATTTACATGACCATGATATGGATCCTATGATGATAACCAAGAGTCATGTGTAAAGCTCCTTGAGAACCCAGTGTTTCCCGATGGATCGAAACACGATAAGATGAAATATCCTTATATCAGAGATATGATGCAGAGGAAAATCATACACATGCAATACCTTCCTACACATGAGAATATTGCAGACATCTTCACCAAACTAACTTGGTGAAGAATGGCTCCCTAGTTGAGAGGGAGTGTTGATGACTCCAGCCAAGACAAAATTCAAAGTACATTCGTGTGAGACTTGGCATGATGAATAATGCCTCCCTAGATGAGAGGGAGTGTTGATGATTTAAGCTATGTGAGACATTCTATAGCTTACAAACTTGTGAGATGTGGATCATTGCAGCTATGAGTGACTTTCTCCAGCTTACAAACATGAGATAAATCCCCTAAGTAGGGTACGTGGTTCCTATCTAAGACAGAGATGGAATGTAGAGATGTTCTCCTCCATTCAGAGAGTTGATAATAACTCCAAATGATTATCTTGTGGGAAAGGCGATTTGTTGAGTTGGACATGCTTGTGGTTGAGCACAAGGTGAACATGTGAAATCCCAAAGTGTTGGGTGCATCATCATGAGAACAGAAATGAATATGATGTATTAGCCTCCTCTGAGCAATAAAGTTGATGAGAAACTCCAAATGAATCCCCAGTGTGATGCAGTGGGAAAGAAGATCTATTGAGTGGACGTGCCTATGGACAAGCACAGGTGAACGTGTGAAGAAATGGTTCTTTTATGTAATGCAATGAGCCAGAGATATGGACATCCCTATGGATGTGCCCCTAGTGGATGAGAACTAGTGGGTGTATCAGATCCCTTGCTATATTGTTCAAGACTCAGACTTTCCTGTAACCCTAATTGTAATGTAAAGGGTACAGGTCGGTCCCACCATAATGTGATTAGTAATAAATGTAAAATATAATTAATATGGTTAATATTAATTATAATGTGACTTAGAGAGGTTGGCCCTGGTGTGCCAATAAACACTTTTGTTGATAGGATAACTCTAATATAAGTAAAGAAAGATTCTCGATTGTGGAATAATATCCTTCACGTGAGTTTGGAAATTTCAACAATTAAATCTAGTTGGGAAAAGTGTGCACCTCTCCTGGTCGCTAGTCTTCTAGGGTTTGCAAGCACCCTCTTGTGTGCTAGGTTTTCTTGGTGGTGAAGGTCTTTCTCTTGAAGAATATAACAAAGGATTTGGTTGGGTTTTCTTCCCTTGANCTCCTGGTCGCTAGTCTTCTAGGGTTTGCAAGCACCCTCTTGTGTGCTAGGTTTTCTTGGTGGTGAAGGTCTTTCTCTTGAAGAATATAACAAAGGATTTGGTTGGGTTTTCTTCCCTTGTTGAGAAAGGTTTCCTAGGATACTTCTTGTGTTCTTGTGCATGGTGTTTCTTCTTGTGATCTTGGTTGCTGCAACATTATTGGTTATGGTTAAGTTAAATGATAAAATGGAGTGAACTTCATGCTTAACCTTGTCTATTGAAAAATCAACAAAAGAGATAACAAACGTTGATCTACCAAGAAGATGATCTCGTCCATTGGATAAATATTTTTTACACTGTTGGCATGACGGTCATATGAGTGATCGTGGGCTTAGAAGCGTTCCTTATTTCAGTTGGTGGTGAGACTGCCAATTTTATCGGAGTCTTTGGCATAATGCCAAATCTGGAGGATCATCAAGTTCTCTACCAAGTGAATAAACATTTAGATGTTGAAACCACTATTCTTGTTGGAGTTTTTGACATACTGCCAATTGTGGAGTTTTGCCAAAACTAGTTAAAGACCTGCACAACACAAACACAAAGACAATGACTCAAATAAACATTACATTATTGAATGAAAGCCCTGATGTGATAACTACAATTCATAACTAATATTAAAATAATAATGCTTAAATCTTGAATGTATCGATTTAACGATGTATTGTGATGTTTATTAAATAGTTGCATTACACATTAACACAATCATTAGATTTGAGATATAGATCGAAGAGATGTGTGGTTATGAAAAGTCATGTTAATGACTGTGTTACTTAAAACAAGGGTTGTGTAATATTAAATGAACATACATGTTGTTTATGAAGAGTTGTTTTGAAAAGTTTAAGGACTTATAAGTATGCTGAGATGTGAATGAGAAAGGTGTCTATCAAAGAATTATTGAATATCAAGAACTAAAGGAGATAGAGTAACAACTATGAAACCCATTGTTTGATATAGAAGACCATTACTGGATTGCATATCCTATTTCCAGATTGATGAACAAAGGTTGGCAGGGAGGTGCAAGGATAGGTTGGAGCCTGTAGGGGAGTAGGTGCTTCCTTGTTAGTTGTAGCTGACTAAATAGGGGGTTGTACCCTCCTACCAGTTGGAGCTACTAAATAAGGGGTGTGGATGCATCCTGAATAGTGGGTGTTGATCTAAAGAGGAAGAACATTTTCCTTCTATTGTAACTTGTAAAACCAAATTTTGTAGTTAATAAAAAAGTGTTTTTGGTTTTCCCAATTGGGTTCAACGATAAAACATTGTGTCCAAATTTTGTTTTCATTGACAAAAGTAAAAAAATTGATAAAGTTATTGTATCATTGATTCACCCCCCCCTCTCAATGACAGGATCTTATCCTTCAGGCTAGACAGGTTTCCAAAGGACTTCATCAGATCCATAAATATTTCTACATCTTCATGAAGAATTTCAGTGAGTAGAAGTTTTAGACTTTGTAGGATCATCTTGGAGTGAAGAACACAGTTTCCTAGCAACTTCCTTTTCTTCTTTTGATGCATTGTCTTTTGAGGNGAAGCATTGTACATGAGTACCTAATATGGCCTAGTTGTCGGGACTCATTTTTTTTTATTACTCCAGAGTGATGTTCAAGAGGGTTGTTGGAAATATTTCTATTTTCTACTCACTAGTTCTATTAGTTAACTGGAGCTAGTTCTATTTTAGACCATCACTATTATGCATGCATTCCTAGGAAAAATTCACTGCTAGTTCAATTTTCTTAATTATGGAATGTTATGTCCTAGATGATTGTGTATCACTCATTCATTCATTATTCAATCATTGATCAACTCATTGTGTATTCACTCATTCAATCATTATTCAATCACTGATAAGCTTTGTTTGCACTTTATTTAGCTAGGTCTCCTGTGCAGGCTTCTATGAAACATTGAAAAAATATGTGTAACATATTTTCTCTTCGAGGCCATGATCTGAAGCAAGAAATGAAGAATTTTTCAGTAACAAATTATGAAAGCAGTTAACCTACAATGAACCTAACATTGACAAAGAGGATAATTTTAAGGAATGGAACAACTAGGATTACATAGATCTATGATGGGACTAATCCAATTTATGCAGTCGTAGCCTATGAGATATTAAAGTAGAGAAAATCCATAATTAATTCAAATTTGGGATTTGATTTCTTAATGTCCAACAACCCATAGTACATTAATACTAGTTTTCTAGGAGAATCGTGATGTTTATATTCCCATACAATTTTAATAGATCAATAAGTCATTTGAACTGATTATTTTAATTTTATTTGTGACTTGAATATTTGAATTATGGATGAAAGGTTTAGGAATGAATGAATGTATTTTTCAAGGTGCATATGTATAAAATTATTGTTTTGTTTATGGCGGGAACTTTCAATCCTTGAGCATGTAA
>SNQJ01S0218852.1:0-15264 GCA_010110895.2 Picea sitchensis
GATGCCAACAACTTCACTAAGTGAGTATGCATATTATGTGTCTTTTATTGATGATTACTCACGTAAAACTTGGATCTATTTGTTGAAGGAAAATAATTAAGTATTTGGAAAATTCAAAGAATTTAAGGCACTGGTAGAAAACCCGACGGAGCGGAAGATAAAGACCTTGCGATCAGATAATGGAGGAGAATTTACTTCAGAGGAATTCAAAGAATATTGCAAGGAAGATGGGATTAAGATAGAGATTTCTACTCCCTACAATCCTTAGAAGAATGGAGTAGCAGAAAGGAAGAATCAAACAATCATGGAAGCAATGAAAGCTATGATCTATGATCGAGATCTACCTATGCACATGTGGACAGAAGCAATGAAGACTGCATTGTACATGCATAACACAAGTCCCCACAAATTACTTTGAAACAAGACACCAAAGGAGATGTTTCCAGGAGAGAATCCATAAGTCATCCATCTAAGGATATTTGGCTGCCTTGTAATTGTGCATGTCCCCAAGGAAAATATGACAAAATTGGATCCATCCAGAAAGAATGACATATGTGTTGGATACAGTGACACATTAAAGGAATACAAGATATATATTCCCAATCATCGAAAAGTTGAGTTTAGACGAGATGCCACCTTCGATGAGAGTGAGACTCTCAACAAATCAAAACAAGACTGTCCAAAAGAGGCTCATGAGGAGGAGAATGAAGTTACTAGAATTCCAAAGGCAGAAGAAGTTGAACCAGAGGAAGTCATTCATGAGGATAATGACATGGAAGAACCTTAGAGGCCAACATAGATGCCTTTTCGCAAGAGAAAAATAGCTTGGGAACAAGAGTTCATCAGAGATGCAAATAGATATGGTTCCCCAGAAAAATATCTCAGGGAAACTAAGAAGTTGAAACCATATTCCAGCTATGTGGCATGTTTATGTGATATCATGGATGCATAATCGTCCAGTTCTGAAGAGGGTGCATAAAAGAGGGTATGGAAGGATTCCATGGGGGAGGAATATTAGTCCATAATAAAGAATGATGTATGAGATGTTCCCCCCAGACCGAAGGATAAATCAATAGTAAGTTCAAAATGGATCTACAAAACGAAACATGTAGTTGATGGCAATATTGAAAATGATAAGGATAGATTTGTGGCTCGAGGATTCTCTTAGAAGGAGGGCATTGACTATGAGGAGACATTTTCTCCCGTGGTGAGATATACCTCGATAAGGACTATAATTTCGTTGGCCACAGTAATGAAATGGAAGGTGCATTAGATGGATGCGAAGACAACCTTCTTGAATGGTGAAATAAAAGAGGAAGTATATGTGGATCAACCACAAGGGTTTGAGGTACATGCCATGGAGACGCATGTGTGAATATGGAAGAAGGATTTTATGGATTAAAGCAGGCACTTAGAGCGTGGTATGGAATGATCGAAAATTTTATGACGAGCTTAGGATTTAAAAAGAGCAATGCAAATCCTAACCTTTACTTTAAGGTTGTGGATGATGGTCCGGAAATACTACTATTGTATGTGGATGACAGGTTTCTAATAGGTGTGGGAAAGCTCATCTCAGAGTGTAAAAGAAATCTGGCTGCTGAGTTTGAGATGAAATATCTCAGGATGATGAATTACTTTTTGGGTCCCGAGGTATGGCATAGACATGATGAGATCTTTTTGAATCAAGGGAAGTATGCAATGGAACTCCTGAAGAGGTTTGGGATGTTGGATTACAAAGCAATGGATACACCTATCGTATCAAATTTGAAGTTGTTGCAGGATACAACTTCAGAGATTTTAGATGCTACTTTATATAAGAAGATGGTGGGTTCATTGATGTACTTGACGAACATGAGACCATATATGTTTTGCTGTGAAAACCCTTAGTCAGTATATGGAGCAACCTAGGCAAGTTCATTTGGTCGCAATAAAACATGTGATAAGGTACCTTAAGGGTAAATTGGATTCTGGTCTCAGGTATGAGATAGACCATGAGTTCGGTTTATATGGATATTTAGATTCAGATTGTCCCGACAATATTCCTGATTAGAAGAGTACTTCAACATATTGATTTAGTATAGGCTCTAGTATGGTTTCGTGGGGTAGTAGGAAGCAGTCATGTGTAGCACTCAATGCAAATACTAACCTTTACTTTAAGGTTGTGGATGATGGTTCAAAAATACTACTGTTTTACGTGGATGACATGTTTCTAACAGGTGTGGAAAAGCTCATCTCAGAGTGTAAGAGAAATCTGGCTGCTGAGTTTGAGATGAAATATCTTGGGATGGTGCATTACTTTTTGGGTCTCGAGGCATGGCACAGACAAGATGAGATCTTTCTGAATCAAGGGAAGTATGCAGTGGAAATCCTAAAGAGGTTTGGGATGTTGGATTGAAAAGCAATGGACACACCTATCGTATCAAACTTGAAGTTGTTGCAGGATACAACTTCAGAGATTGTGGATGCTACTTTATACAAGAATATGGTGGGTTCATTGATGTACTTGACGAACACGAGACCAGATATATGTTTTCCTGTGAACACCCTTAGTCAGTATATGGAGCAACCCAGGCAGGTTCATTTGGTTGCAACAAAACATGTGATAAGGTACCTTAAGGGTACATTGGATTATGGTCTCAGGTATGCGATAGACCATGATTTCAGGTTATATGGATATTGAGATTCAGATTATGCCAACAATATTCCCGATGAGAAGAGTACTTCGACATATTTCTTTAGTATATGCTCCAGTATGGTTTCGTGGAGCAGTAGGAAGAAGTCATGTGTAGCACTGAATGCAGATGATGCTGAATATGTGGCAGCATGTATAGCATGTAGAGAAGCAATGTGGTTTCAGAAGCTACTGTCTGGGTTATTTGGTCTCAAACTGGAGGCGACCTGAATTGGTGTGACAACCTGAGTTGCATCAAGTTGTCATAGAATCTGGTGTTCCATGAAAGGTCGAAGCATATCAAGATCAAATATCACTATATCAGGGATATGGTGTATAAGGGAGAAGTGAGGCTCCGATACATGATTATTGAGGAGTAGGTTGTGGATGTGTTGACCAAGCCATTATCGAGGATGAAGTTCGAGCACTTCAGAGACAAGCTTGGCATGGTCCCTCTTTAGAGGGATTGATGAGGTACATATGCATTGCGGGGTAGTGGATGTTCTGGGGACATGTTGTATCTATTTGAGAGCTACCTACCGACTTTGGATGCATTGGTTGTGAAGTTATAGGGGTGCACATGATGAGGTACATATGCATCGCGAGATAGTGGATGCCATGGTGACATGTTGAAGCTATTTGAGAGCTACCCACAGGCCTTGGATGCATTGGTTGTGAAGTCATGTTGTACTATGGATATCTGATGATGTATAGATTCATATATTCAACAATCAATGGTCATGATCTCGTGTGGCAACAAAGAATACCTTCCTAGTTAAGAGGGAGTGTTTATATTTTGATGTAACTACATAATATATTATTTTGTATTTGTATTAGTCAAACCTCGAGAAGGTTATTGCAATATTATTGTATAAATTGGCTCAAAAGAAATTATTATTTTATTGTTATCCTTATTGTAAAATTGAAAATACCCCTCTTAGAGTTGTGTCTTTTCAGGAGTCAAGTTATGTGTATAGATAGAGGTCGAGTTCCTCTCATTTGTATACACAAAAAACTCACCTTCTCTTGTGTATTTGGAGCATAACAAAGGAGGTCTAGTGTAAGAGGTCTTGGTTTCTTGGTCTTTGGTATCTTGGTCTTTGGTATCTTGGTCTTGGTCTATTTCTAGAGAGCTATAAACGTGACATTGTACTGGTTGAATGAATCTATACTGAAGAATTGGTTGTTGGATTTTCTCCCCCAGGAGAGTTTCCCAGGATATATCTTGTGTTCTTTGATTTTTTTTTTTTTATCTTTCAGTGATCCTATTACATGCAATTGTTAATGAATGTTAAAGAAGATAATTGTAACTTCTAAAATTATAACACATCATATGGTATTTAATGGACACCAAGATGAAGAAATCAATCACCTTCCATCTCCAAACAGATGGACAAACATAAGTTGTCAATAGGATGATTTTGCATATCCCATGGATGTACAGTTCTGAGCGTCCATGTACATGTGATGTGAGCCTTCCATATGGTTAACATAGCTATAACAAATCCCTCCACAAATATATTGTCCATAACCCTTTCGATGTGTTCTTGGGGTTCCAACCATTGGCCCCCATTGCTGTAGCTCTTTCCATTGCATATTCATAGGAAGAGTCCTCCCATGCTCTGACCAAGGTAGATAGAGCAACTAAAATTGTTGAATAGATATAACACATCCAACAACAGGTTCATGATATCATGTATAAAGTTAATGTCAAGTATAAGCAACGACATGTCCGACATCAGGTTCCACATAAGTTGTAGGTTGCTGATAAGGTGTGGTTGCATTTGTAGAAAGAGTGCATCTTAGGCTCCATTAAGAATCTCATACCACTCCGATATGGGCCTTACACCATCACGAATGTTGTGGGTGAGAATGATTTTGAATTGACTATTCCCTCTTTCCTTGGCTTGCACCTAATGTTTAATGTGGAGCTGCTTCAACAATATTTTCCACCCATATTCAACACATTGGAGGTGGTTGCATATTTGGTCCCTACAAAACTCAATCATGACTATGTTGAGTAGGATATAGTGGATCGAATCGTGGACACCAAGACAAAGGGTACCGACGGATGCTCAAATTGACATCTTTGTAGCACCCATCCAATACTTTTTGTACACCCTTTTTCCCATTTCCATTCCATCTTAATACCCTTTTCATCCACAATGATGCATTTTTGGTCAAGGTATACTTATTCTCTCAACATGCCATTTCAATACCTATTTTTATGCATTTAAGGATATTATCACCTTTTGTGCTAATAATGGTATACATGAACAATGTTGCACATGTACCTTCACAACACAAGAGCTGCAATTTCCGAGTATGAGTTTGATCTAGATTTATGAGCAGAACGAAATGAAGCACATATTTATAACATTAACACATATATACAGAGAATAATAACATAGATACAGTGGAACTTAAATTCTATTCAATAAATAAATGTGCTATAAAATGCAGAATGAAATCAATCTTGCTCGAATGGTGGAAGCTAATATCTGAGAAGACATGTGGCGACTACGAGAATTTGTCTGAGCACATTACAATGAAGCCTCTAAGAATTTTTATCACCAAGAAGTGAACAAAAAACCCTAGACATCCAAAAACCTAACCCTAGGAGATGAAGCACCAAAAGTCACGTGGGCCCCAATGGGGTAAGTTGGTACATCAACTTCCCAGGGTCGTAACTTTTGCATATGATCTTCGTTTTAGGTGCACAATATCCCTTTGGAAAGACACAATATCCTGTTGGAAAGGTCTATCTGAGGACTACACATTATTCCTTCACACTCTGACTTTGTCTACAGTGTGACTATGGCGGGCCCAAAAAAAGTTGTTTAGGGCCTTAAAACCTAGGAGATGAAGCACCAAAAGTCATGTGGGCCCCAATGGGGTAAGTTGGTACAACAAATTCCCGGGGTCGTAAATTTTGCATAAGATATTCGTTTTAGGTGCATGATAGCCCGTTGGAAAGGTATATCCGAGGACCACACATTATTCCTTCACACCATAAGTATGGCGGGCCCAAAAAACGTTGTTTAGGGCCTCAAAACGACCCCAGAAGCTTAGGACCTGAAAAACTAGAAAAAAATTGCCAAGATGAAAACTGTAACAACAAAGATGAAAGATATATGTGAGACAGTTGGAAGAGGTGGGTGGCCATCAATATCCTCCTGGATCAATCCTCCATCCTTAGGAAGCAATGGTCTCCATTGCGTTGATTTCCCCCATTAGATGAGGAAATTTATGTTGAATCTGGCCTTAGGTAAGTCACTTGTCTTGGTGCAGGAGTTGCCTTGCTTTGACAACCCAATAAAGTTGAATATTTTGTTGGTGAGTTCCATTGACTTGTGTGTCCATGATATGATCATTGGATTCTTGTTCCATGCAGTTAAGGTTGAGCTCTATCAGTGTCAATTTTTTTTTCTATATTTGAGGTGTCCAATAAGGGTGGAAAGTATGGCCGAAGGAGGTCCACATTAAACATGGGGTGCAAGCCAAGGAAGGGGGTAATGTTGAGATCAAAATAATTGTCACCCACAACCTTGGTGATGATATAAGGACCATAGCGGAGTGGACCAAGCTTCCGATGGGGTCTTGTAAGGCGTTCTTTATGCAAGTGCAACCAAACTTTATCTCCCACCTGAAACTTGTATGGCACTGGGTGTTGATCATGGCGTTGCATGTACTTGGCATTGGATTTCTGCAAAATATCCTAAACCTATTGGAGGATGTGTTGGATTCGTTCAATGAACCAGGTGGATTTTCCTACTTCGTTTCACACATGGGATGATTCTTCCTGTTTGGACACAAGGGGTAGTGAAACATCCATGGGACCCAATGGTTAAAATCCTAACCCCACTTGAAAGGGGTTGTGGTTGATTAAGCTATGTATGGCTCTTTTGTAACTGTGCTAAACATAAGGAATACTCTCATCCCATATGCGTGGATGCTTGGAATTTTACATGTGCAAGATATGCACGATCATCCTGTTGACGACCTCGGTTTGGCCATCCATTTGGGGGTGGAAGGTCGTAGATTTGGTGAGCTTGATGTCCAACCATGACCATAGGATCGACCAAAATGTGATGAGGAACCGACTATCTCGATTTGAGATGATGGTTTGTGGTATCCCAAAATGTACCCACACACATTCGAAGAAGAGCTTAACAATGGCCTCTTCTGTGATGCTCTTCTTGCAGGAGACCATAATCACGATATTGGAAAATCGATCAACAACCATGGAAACAAAATCATTTCACTGCTTGGTTGATGGAAGGCCCAACATGTAGTCCATCGAGATGGATTCCCAGGGCTTGTCGGAAGTAGGCAGAGGGGTGTACATGCCTTGTTTCTTAATGGTCGATCTGGCAATGGCGTAGGCCGTGCAGGACCTGATATACTTATTGATATCCTATCGAAGTTTCGACCATTAGAAATTTTGTTGCAACATTTCCACTATCTTTTCTAAGTTGAAGTGTCCTGCCACCCAACTATAGTGAGCTTCCCAAATCAGTTTTGCTCGCTCACTTGATGGAACACAGAGATGGCCCATATGGCACAACAACCCATACTACAGATGAAAAATAGTGATAGTTGTGTTTGTGCCCAACATATGGTAGGTAGTGGCGAAGTCATGATCTCTCTCATAGAGTTGGTGCCATCCAGAGGTCTCATGTCCGCAGGAGTGTAGCACCATGGTTAGCATGACAACTAGAGGTTGAATGAGGTAGTCAATGACGCGATTGGTGCTCCCTGTCTTATACTTGATGTTGAGATGGAACTGTTGCAAGTATGTGGACTAATTCTGATGGCATAAATTCTACAATTTTCCATGTGTCTTCATGAACTACATAGGCTTATTATTAGTGTGGATGACTGTCTCCTTCCCGAGAATGTAATGTCTCCACTGGAAACATGCTTGTACAATGGAGTACATTTCTTTGTCATAAGTGGGGTACTTACAAACAAAATCTGATAGCGTCTCACTATGATAGGCCACATGATGTCCATGCTGAGTGAGAATTGTGCCCACAACATAGTATTAAGCATTTGTTTGAATCTCAAATGACTGCTGCAGGTCAGGTAATGAGAGCATCGGGGTTGAGCACAAGCGTTTCTTAAAATCATCGAATTATTTTTGTAGCGACTGGTCCCACACAAATTTTCCCTTGCCATTGCCTCTGGTCACTTGGCTAAGGGCCCAAGTAATGTGGGAGAATCCCAACACGAACCTGGGATAAAAATTGGCAAGGACTAAGAAGCTCTGAAGCTTAGCGAGTGTGGTCAGGGTTGGCAAGTCACATATGACATGGATCTTGGCTAGATCGACATGCACCCCATTCTCATCAATAATGTATCCCAAGTACTGGACTCTGTTCATGCTAAAGGCACAATTTTCCAAATTTGCATATAGCTTGTGTTGTCATAGAGTGCGAAAAACCTGTTGAATATGCTGCAAGTGTTCCATCCAATTATTGTTGAAGATGAGGATGCCATCCAAATACACCACCAAAAAATAATTGGTGAAAGGCCGCAATATATTGTCCATCATCCTCATGAAAGTTGTTGGGGCATTTGTCAAGCCAAAGGGCATGACCAACCATTCAAAAAGACATTCTTTGGACTTGAAGGAAATATTCCATACATCAGTCTGATCTATTGGGAGCTGGTGGTAGCTAGATTTTGTTGGCATGTTTATAGGTAGAGTGTTCTTGTCATTGATGGCAAGAACAACAACGACGATGGTATGTTTACATGCAAGAAAAGCAACAATGAGGAAATAAAAAATGATGGCAAACAGGGAAAGCATAAGTTCAGGAGAAGAAGCGAACAATATGAAAATCAAAGATCAGGAGGAATATCGTGAGTATGCAGAGATCAAAGATTGGAAATAAGCGTAAGCTCAGGAGGAGGAGCGAACAATATGTAGAGATCAAAGCTCAGAAGAGATAGTACTTTGCGCTTTCCATAAGTGCAGCCAAGGTCCAAGAGAAGGACTCACAGGAGGAGAAAAGGTCGAGACCTTTGAACACTTAGAAAATCTTCTAAGTCAGAGAGATCAGAGAGATCAGGAGGAAGAACGACAATGGTCATTGGATCACCAATACTGAATACTCGATGACCGTTATATCAATGCTCAGTGACCAGAGGAAGCGCAGAGGAGAAGTACATATATGATCCGTTGGATTTGAGCACCGAGGATCAACAGTCGTTGGATCCAGAAATAAATGCACGAAGGTTAAGCCTTTGGACGAGCGTAGGAGAGCGAACTTGCCAAAGTCCCAAAGTCCCGAAGTAAGCAGGGACCGTCCATTTTCAAGAATAACAGGTGGAACACGATCCTCAACTACGGAGCAAATCACTTCGAGGATTTTTCAGTTTGAGACTTGAAAAACCCGAAGTCCAGAGAGCCGGAGTAAACAACAACCGTCAGATCAGTTTGAAGTGGAAGGACATGATAAGTCAACAAAGCCACATCGCAAAAAGATCGAGTCGTCGATCTAAGTTCATGATCGGCGAACAACATTCACTTCGGATCTAAAGACGCGAGGAGGTTACACTCTGGAGATTTGAAATTCCCGAAATGTGAATTTTTGCCAGCCGTTGGATCCTTCCAAGTGGAAGGACAAGATGCGCCAGAAGAGCTACATTGTAGAAAGATCGAGCCCTCGATCTAAGATTCTGATCAATGAACAAGATTCACTTCGGATATAAAGATACGAGGAGGTTACGCTCCAAAAAGTTTGAGATTGGAAAAACGCGAAGCCCGAAAATCCAAAATTTATAAGGACCATCGGATTTGGAGGACATACGAGGACCTTTGGATCAGTTCTTTTGGTCAATAGACCATGTCAGAAGACCACATCTATAGATCACGTCAGCAAGACTACGTCACCAAGGACACATGGCACAATCAGACAATGACAAGTGTTAAGTTGATTTGGCACTTTAGGTACGTGCAAATCAAAGATCTAGAGGACACGTGGCGAGAGATCAACATTTCGCTAACTGAAAAGTCAAAGGTAAGAGTTGTAGGAAATCATGATGTCTGAGTTCGCGAGTTGATATAGACTGTTAGATCATGGGGAGTTGTGAGTCGTTGATATGACACTCACAAATATCAGGAAGGTAGGAGGAAAATACCCGAGGAGCTAAGAGCCACAAAAATCCTAGCCAGTCATCTGGGAAGGACATGTGGTAGTCGATAAATCAGTTTCATAAAATCAGAAGTAGGAAGAAGGGAGGTGAGTAGTCCTCCAACTTCACGAAATGCGAAGTCCTGATATGATCTGAGCCGTCGGATCATCGAGGGTCATGGGCCGTTGATCTGGAGTAGGTTTCGGAAAATTGAAAGTCGGGAGAAGGGAGGTGAGTAGTCCTCCAACTTCATGAAATGCGAAGTCCCGATAAGATTTGGACCGTTGGATCACAGAGGGTAGTGGGCCGTCAATCTGACACAAAGCGCTGAATCGAGAATCGGGAGTTGGAAGAGTCAGGGTTGGCTCACATTCAAACACCCGACACATGAGGTCACAATTTGATCACAACCGTATATCAAAGGGACAGCGTGGACCATTGATCAAGCACGACGAAGTTCATAAGTTCGCGAAACACGAAGCACCCTTTTGCTTGGCCCCTAGTCACAGTCAAGGTCACATCAACACAAATTTAAGGGAGGAGCTAGCATGTTGCTAGGCTCGAATTCAAAGATCGCGAAGCACCCATTTGATTAGCGAGTGGTCATAGCTAGTGGTCACATCAACGAAGGTTAAGGGAGGATCTAGCACGTCGCTAGGCTCCACATCGGAGATCGCGAGTTGGGAGAATCGAGGAAAATCGCAGCTGAATATTCGATGTTCGAGATCGTGAAGCTCCTTTTGGTCAGGCCTGTGGTCACAACTCGTGGTCACATGAAAGGAAGGGGCTTAGACATAAAAGTGAGCGCCCACTATGTAGATTTCTGAGAAAGGGAAAAAGGCGCCAAAGGGATGAACGCATGGAGGTTCTCTGGGTAACTTCCAGAAACATAGTGATTGTATCTTCCAGGGAATTCAACGAGCTTGAGTGTGATCGCCAGAGGAGCTAAAGAGTCTCGAGGTAACTGCCGGTGGAGTGAAGATTCATCATTTAGACAATTGACATATGGAAATGCGTCGAAGACTGTAACTGCCAAAGAAGCCAAAGTATCTCAGGATAATGACCACTGATGAAGAACAAACTCAGGATGATCGCCACAAAGGATGAAGAGTTGAGTGTATGCCCTGGCAGAGGACTTGGCATGATAAATATGTGCAAAACAAAGAAGAGATGGTTTCTTCTGTTGAGAGCTATTTATGCGGGTAGAAGCATGCTGTGTGCAAGAGCTGAAACAAACAGAAAAGGTGTAGCACATTGAATGGAAATAATACACAGAGCATAAAGCATAGAAGAAAGAGACAAAAAAACGCTTATCTGAGAGGGGAAGAGAAAGCTGAGGTGCACATGCAGAGACAGAGCAAAAGAACATAAAGCTCAAGGAGATGTGAGCAGGAAGACACTGATGCAGGCATAGTAGAGCAGTGTAGTAGAAAAATGAGGAGACTGGTTTGCCATTGATGAACACTGTATCACTGTAATAAATTTCAGTAAGAAAATATTTATATTTCAGGGTGGTAGGGAGGAATTTTTTCCTCAGAGTTTCAAGTGGGTGCTTGAACACAGGGAGTTGTAGCTTCCATCTGGTTGCAGCCAGAAAAACCAGGGTGGCAGGGTGGTGCAAGAGATAACTATTGTTCTCTGTTATATAGGTTGGTTCCTGTGTAACTGGAAGTTGGAGCTTCCATCCAGTTGGTGCTGGAACACTTAGGGAGTTGGTTATTCCTTCTAGTGGGTGCTAGAGAAACTAGGGAGTTGGTGCTTCCTTCTAGTGGGTCCTAGAGAAACCAGAGAGTTGGTGCTCTCATCAAATTGCAGCTTGTAAAACACAGGTTGTAGCCTCAAGAGGAGTTGGAGCTCCCAAGAATGATAATGTACAGAAAATAAATATTACTTATCATATCAAGAAGAAGAGGTTTTTCCCTTTATGGGTTTCCTCAGGAAATATCCGTCTCTGTATATTTCATGTGTGTGATTGATGTTGAATATTCTATTGCTTACCTCTCTGCATTATTGTGATCGTCATTGAGTGTTATGCAAAGAGTTTAAAATGGGCATAATTGTTTAAGCACAATAACAATTGATTCACCCCCCCTCTCATTTGTCCAACAATTGGTATCAGAGAGGGTTCCTTTTATCTAAGGGTAGATCCTAGAGCTTAAACATGACTAGCCATGAAGGAACCTCAACCAATAAGGCCCTCTTGTTCAATGGAAAAAAATTTGCCTTCTGAAAGGTTAGAATGAGAACCTTGTTGGCATAGGTCCAGACCTAGGGTTTAGATCCAAGAGCGCACCAACAAGCCCTAGCTACTGGCCCTTTCGGCAACACCTACGAAGAAGATGCAGTCTCACCTGAAGAAGCTATGAGGGGGTTGCAGGACAAAGATGTCTACAACCAGGGGAATATCAAGTGGTTCTTATTACAACAACAACATAACATGCATCTATCATTCAACTAGCTAGAACTATCCTTCACAACTATAGATATGATCTAATACAATAATGCAGATAACAATATAACAACATCAGAGCTCAAAGCATCAATCACACACACAACAACAGATGTACGTGGTTCACCCTCTCTCTAGGGCTACGTCCACAAAACTATGACTATGCTTACGATATATTAATATAAAGATTACAGTTCACTCTTGGCCAGCAGATCCTCTCTCTACATCTCTCTTTCTCTCTCCCTTCCTGCACCCAGCTGCAGGACTTGATCTCCGCACCCAGCTGAAGATCTTACAATACCAGAAGGCTCCCTCTCTCAACACTTCTCTCACCCATAATACAATATTCTCCCAATGAACAATAATCGATAACAAGGCTCAACCATGGTACTGACCCGACCTATGTCCTCTCAACCTTTATTTATACATTACAATCCCTCACCGACAGCCTTAGGTCGAAACCTAGGTGTCAAAACCCTAATTACCAAAACCTTAGGTGTCTACAACCCTAGGTCAACTTGACCCATTCTTTCCGGGCTTCACCAACCTGTCTTTCCTTCTTTATCTCATGATTCTCCAAGGAATCTAATGCTGGCTTTTTCCACTTCATGAGTCATCCTCAGTCCATCTTCCTTGCTGATTTGTCATCCTCAATCTACTCATCCAACGACTTTCTTTTCCACATTTCACTCCATCTTTTCTGTTATTTTGCTCACTTCGACCCAGTGATAGTCATTGTGTCTCCCGCGAAGCTCGTTTTTTACCTTTTCTTCCTTGTTCTTCGCTTCCTTCCATAACCAAGGGCCAACAGGCCCCCAACACTCACCTATGACTGATCCCAAGGAACTTGAGATCTGATCCTCTTGTTTTACTTCGACTTTTTCCTGCGCAGTGCAACCCTTGCTTTCTGCTTTATGCCTCCTTTCCATCCTTGTGCAAACTGTCTTTTCTGTGTCTGGTACCCAGTTTCAACTGCACCTGGTACCTGAAGCCTTGTCTTCTTGATTCTACTGAGAGATGCGAGACAACTGGTTGTCATAGTACAACTTCAACCGACTCCCATTCACCAAGCCTTCCTTCCAGTCTCCTTTCAATGTCTTCAACTGCGCAACTCCTCCTTTTGTAACATAGAAAATCTCATATGGTCCGAGACAATGAGTTTTGAAATTCCGAGGGTGTTTGATAAACTTATTGTCATATACCAGTACTAAATCACCTTGCCTGAATATCTTCTTCTTGATGTGTCTGTCATGATAGGCCTTTTCTCGTTCCTTCTCAATTTGCTAATGGAAGCCTGCACTGAATCTATCTTCTTCTAGTTCGACCAACTGTGCTAGCCTCTTATGAATAACGCCAGTATCATCCATGTCTATAAATGCAACAATTATTAAGCTTGGTACCAAGTACTCCATTGGGACAACAACTTCAATACCATAAACCAACTTGAAAGGGGTCTTCATTGTTAATTTCTTGCAAGTGGTTCTATCCCAAAGTACTGTGGGTACTCTTAAATCCCAGTCATCCCTGTTCACACTGCAAATCTTTGTCAATGCTGTCTCCAAGATCTTGTTGAATGCTTCAACCATTCTGTTTTCTTGTGGATGATAAGGTGTACTCTTCTGATGGTGGACTGCAAATTCTTCAATCAAGGATTCAACTGTCTTATTGATGAAGTGTGTACCTTGATCACTCATAAAGACCTTAGGGCATCCAAACTTGGTTATTATGTCATCAAATATAAAATGCGCAGCTATAGCTGCACTACAGTCCTTGACTACTCTTGCTTCGACCCATCTAGTTAGGTATTTTGTCGCAGTGATAATATACCTTGCTCCTGTGCGCTTTCCTGGTGGGTTTATAGGTCCCATGAAGTAAATGGTCCATTTTTCAAATGCTTGTAGGGTCATTTGCGGTGCTAATGGAATCTCATCTCTTTGGGATGGTTTTCCAACTTGCTGGCATACATTGCATGCTCTGGTATATTCTTTAGCATCTATGTGTAACGTAGGCCACCAAAGGCCAGCTCACAAAACCTTCTGCGCAGTTGCTTTTCCTGTGTAATGTCCTCCCGCAATGCCTTCATGAGATTCTTCGAGGATCATAGGGTGTTCTGCCTCCATCACACATCTTCTTAGGATCTCATCAGGTCCCATTTTATATAGCTGACCAACTATCAGTGAAAAATCTACAGCGCGCACCACTAGCTGTTTCTTCTGCAGAATTGTGTACTCGGCTGGAGCCATTCCTGTTGACAGGAACTAGATTGTGTCTTTGAAGTGGTCATCAATATTTCTAATGGTGAGAAGCTGTGCATCCAGTAGTGTATCCTCCAGACTGGTAGGTTCTTCGCCATGCTCCAACCTCAACAGGTGGTCTGGGCCCTTATTCATTCTTCCTGGCTTAACTGTGATCTCAAAATCATATTCTTGAAACAAGAGAATCCATCTGCATATTCTCCCCCCCAACACTGGCTTGTTGACTAGGTACTTCAATGCGGAGTGATCAATAAACATTTTAAAGTGTCCTCCCAACAAGTAGTGGTGGAATTTCTGCAATGCATACACCATGGCTAGTCCCTCTCTCTCTGTAGTAGTGTAATTGATTTAAGCTGTGGATATCTATTTGCTGGCAAATGATAATGGATGATCAATGTCCCCTTCTCCAGGTTGTGCCAATACTGCTCCTAATGCAATAGAAGATGCATCAACATGCACATGAAATTCCTTGCTCCAGTTGGGAAAGACTAGAATAGGCGCAGTGACCATCTTTTGTTTCAGTGTGTTGAAGCTCTGTTGGCATTTGTCTGTCCAACCAAACTGATAGTCTTTCTTTAATAACTTCTCCATTGGTGAAGTAATCTGAGCATATCATTTGATAAATTTCCTCTAATATCTAGTATGTCCTAGCGCAGTGCACAATTGTTTGACTGATGTAGGTGGTGGTAAATCAACTATAATTGCAATTTTGGATGGATCCACCAACAATCCTTGCTTGCATACAA